>CM069147.1:52243300-52302703 GCA_035221665.1 Okamejei kenojei
TGGTTGTTAGGTGTGAGGGGATTGTGTTGGGAAAATATGTGGTGTTTGGTTGTGGGATGGAAGGGTACTGTGGCAGAGAAGGAATTTGATATCAGATAGAATGGCAGTATTTTGATTTTAATTACTGCCAAAATATTTAAGAAGGGAGAGAAATTTTATTAGTTCGGTTAAACTACTTTATTAAAACCTACGGCAAAATTTACTTATAATATGTTATCTCCAAAATTTTTTTTTATCAAGGGGTAATAAGGCAGGGCTGTGCTTATCACCATCACTATTTGCCTCATGATTAGAACCGCTGGCTGAAAGGATTAGAATCATCCCAATATTCACGATATAATACTAAGACTCAAAGAATAAAATTTCATTATATGATGAGATATTCTTTTATATATTACTAATACACAAACAGTATCCCCCATCTTATTAACACTCTAATTGAGGAATTTGGTATTTTCAGATATACAAAAAATTGGACATAAAAGCAAAATTATGTCCATTAAAACCAATGGGATGCGAGACACTATTAAAATTCCCTTTCAAAATTGCACCAGAACAAATCAAGTATTTGGGTATTCAAATTACGAGAAGACACAAATCATTTTTTAAAGTTGCCAATTTTATTCCACAATTAAATAAACGAATGTTTTATGATTAAATTATGAAAAACTCGTCCCGCTCTCATTGATAGGTAGAACTAACGTTTTGTTTTTTTTACTATAGCATAAAAAGACTTTCTTACAAATGTCAATAATATATTTGGTTTCAAGCGATCCCAATATCATAATTCCAAAATAAATAAAAAAAAAAAACTTGACTCTGATTATCACTAATTTATATGGGATTATAGAGCACTGTCCAGAATTCAACGAAACCATTTATTAATCCTAAAGCAGTTGGGGGTTTATCATTACCTAACTTTACATATTACATTGGCAGTGCATATTAAGAACATAATGTAGCTGGTTGGATAGTTTCCACTCACACAGCCGGAGTGGTTAAGAATGGAGAAAGAGGAGTGTTTCCCGTAAGGGAACAATCTTGTTCTCACTGATAAAATTGAAATATAATATATAAGAAGAACCCAATATTCACCTATAATAAGAATTTTGAATTAAATAAAATGATCCTTGGAATTAAATAAATCTATCAGAACTAACCCCAATATTGAACAATCCTGCATTCAAACCATCGTTCTTATCGACAAAACATATAAACAATGGTTTAGACTGGGGATTAGAAAAGTAGAATATGTAGAATTGGGCAAATTGTTTATACATTTCAAACAATTAAAATCAAAATTAAACTGAATGATAATCAATATTTTAAATATACCCAATATGTGACTTTATGACGAATAATATACATAGATTCAAACTATATTTTAGACCCTTTAAAGAAGCAATGAATATTACGGCGATATAACATTGAACAGAGGCCCACAGGAGCCCGTTGGAGGAAGTGAAGGAGGGGAGGAGCGACACCCGACCGGTAAGGATAAAAATCAGAGCGCGGGGCTTGTTTTTTCAGAGGCTTATCCCAAATCCATAACGTTCCATTTGAGAAGTGGGTTTTTTTTTGAGGAAGCCGCTGATTTGGGAAGGAAGGGGACCCGAGGAAGCCAGCTGATGGGTGCAACCCCGGTTTACTATTTACATTTCTGCCTTCTCGGAGTGAGGGATTCTGGGATTAGGGATCAGTATTTTTATATAAAGTTTAAAAGGATAAGTTTTTGTGTTTTTTTCTAGTAATTTGGGAGTAAGGTAATGGCCTAGGAGATTGGCCCCATGGATTTGTTCAGCCTGCAACATAGGGAGATCAGGGAGATGTCGGTGTCCCGTGAGTAAGTATGCATGAAGTGTGATCCAGCTGCAGCTCCTGGCAGAGTCGCATTGAACGATTGGAACTGCGGCTGGATTCAAAACTGGAGCATCACGAGCGGAGAAAGTCGTGTATAGCACGTACAGTGAGTTGGTCACACTCGCAGGCAAAAGGTAGGAAGGACAAGAGGGGAACGGGTGGCCAATAGCCACAAAGCAGTAAGGCAGGTAGTGCAGGAGTCCCCTTCGGTCATCTCCCACCTAAACAGGTATACCAGTTTTTGATACTGTTGAGGAGGAGATGGCTCATATCAGTGAATGCAGCAGCACCAGGTTCATGGCACCATGGGTGGCTCTGCAGCACATGAGGGAGCGAAACAAGAGTGGAAGGCAATAGTAATAGTGGATTCAATTGTCAGGGGAATAGATAAGGCGTTTGCTAGACTGCGGCCGCAAACGAGACACCAGGATGTATGTTGCCTCCCTGGTGCAAGGTCATGATTGTCACTGAACGGCTGCATAACATCTGGATGGGGGAGGGATGAACAGCCATTGTCGTGTGCATGTTGGCACCAACGATATCGGTAAAAAAAGGGAGAGGTCCTACAAGTTGAATTTAGGATCTGAGGAGATAAACTTAAAAGTAGGACCTCAAAGTTGTAAATCTCCGATTACTAACAGTACCAACGGCCCAGTCCTAGATAAATAGGAGGATAATTCAAATGAATACGTGGCTTGAAAAGTGGTCAAGGGAGGGATTCAAATTTTTAAGGCACTGGGACCAGTTCAGGTGGAGGTGGACCGGTACAAACAGGGACGGTTTGCACCTGGAATGTAATGGAACCAATGTTCTTGGAGGAGTGTTTGCTAGTTTGCTGTCGGTGATGATTTCAAACTAATGTGGCAGGGGATGGTACAAGAGCAGAGAGGGCAGGAGGTGTGTAAAATGAGTATAGAAAGCTAGGTCGCAAGTGAAAGGTAAAAGTGGTAGGCAACAAAACCCAGGGCAAAAATCCAAAAAGGTCCACTTTTCAGCAAACTTGAAAAAGGGGAAAATGCTTGTAAAGACAAGCCTGACGTCATTGTGTCTCAATGCAAGTAGTATTCCGTTAAAGGGGACGAGTTTTAACGGAGCAGATAGATATTATGATTGATGATATTAGTTGGATCCCACGGAACATGGCTCCAGGGAGACGTAGGCTGGAGCTGAAACATACCAGGGAAATCTTACAATTTATCAGGAGGCTAGAGAGACCGGAAATAGGAGGTGGGTAGTCGTTGCTGTTAGTCAGAGAGATTAAAAGGCAATGAAAGGAAGGACATTAGCTTGGAGGATGTTGAATCGGTATGGGTAGTGATACAAAAACACTAAGGGGCAGAAACTGCTTGTGGGTGTTGTGTACATGCCTCCTAACAGTATCAGAGAAGTTGGTGGATGGTATCAAACAGGAAATTAGAAATGCGTGCGACAAAGGCAAAACAGTTATAAAGGGTGACTTCAATCTACATATAGATTTGGTTAATCAAAATTGGCAGGGTGCTGAGGAAGAGGATATTTTGGAATTATGCGGGATAGTTTATCTAAATCAACATGTAGAGGAACCAAACGCGAAGAGCAGTCTATTTTAGACTGGGTTATGAGCTTAATGCTGAAGGGTACTTTAGCCGACTTGTTGTAACGTGCCCCCTTGGGCAAGAGTGACCATAATATGGTTGAGTCTTCATATAGGGAATGGAGAGTGACATTGTTAATTCCCGACACCATGGTTCTGAACTTAAAGAAAGGTAACTTTGAGGTATGAGGACGTAATATTGGCCAAGATACCTTGGCAATATAATTCTAAAAGGGTGACGGTGGATATACAATGGAAGACATTTAAAGACTGCATGGATTAACTACAAAATTGTTCATCCCATTTGGCAAAAGAATAAATCGGAAGACGTAGCATCCGTGGATAACAAGGAAATCAGGATAGTATCAAACAAAGGAAGAAATGCGTACAAAGTACCCATAACAAGCAGCATACCAGAGAACCCCCCTTGAAAAAAAGAAAAAAATTCAAGAGACCAGCGAGAGAGGAAAAAGGGCTTAAATAGGAAAGGAAAAAAAGATTATGAAAGAAAACTGGCAGGGAACCTAAAACTGACTGCAAAAGTTTTTATATATATGTGAAGAGACAGAAGGTTAGTTAAACAAAAGTATAGTCCCTTCAGTCAGAAACAGGTGAAGTTGATCATGGGGAACAAAGGAATATGGCGGACCCAATTGAATAACTACTTTGGTTCCCGCTTCACTAATGAAGACATAAATAATCTGCCTGAAATAGCAGGGGAACTGTGTGACAACGGAGGAATGAGAAACTCCCGTCAGATCCGGAAGTGGAGTTTGTTAAATTGAATAGACTAAAGGCCATAAATCCCCAGTGGCCCAGATAGGCTGCATCCAGAGTGCTTAGAAGTAGCTCCAGAAATAGTGGACTCATTCGTGATAACTTTCAAACTCTTTAGAATCTGGAGTAGTTACCAGAGGAATGCGTTAGCACATGTAACCCCTCTTTTTCAGAAGGCTGGAGAGAAAAACGGGGAATTACAGACCAGTTAGTCTAACATCGGTAGATGGGAAACTGCTAGAGTCCAGTTTATTAAAGATGGGATAGCAGCACAAAAATTAGAAAGTTGGTGAAATCATTGGACACAGTCAGCATGGATTTCCAAAAGGTAAAACATGTTCTGACGAATCTTGGTGGAATTTTTCGAGGAAGTAACTAGTAGCATGGATAAGGGAGAACCAGTGATTGGTTATATCTGGACTTCCAGAAGGCTTTCTACAAGGTCCCACAATAAGAGATTAGTATACAAAACTTAAAGCCATACGGGTATTAGGGGTTCATTATTGATGTGGATAGAGAACGTGGCTTGCAAACATGAAGGCAAAGAAGTAGGTATGTAAACGGGTCCTTTTCCACAATGGCAGGCAGTAACTTAGTGGGGTACCGCAGGCTCATGCTGGACCCCAGCTATTTACAATATAATTAAAGAGATCTGGATGAGGAATTGGAAGGCAATATCTCCAAGTTTGCGGATGACACTAAGCTGTGGCAGTGTTTCGCTGTGAGGAGGATGCTAGGAGACTGCAAAGGTGAACATTGGATAGGCTGGGTGAGTGGCAAATGTTTGGCAGATGCGTATAAAGTGGAAAAAGTGAGGTTATCCACTTTGGTGGCAAAAACAGGAAAGCAGACTATATTTAATAATGGGGCCGATTAGGAAAAGGAAGATGCAGCGAACCTGGGGTGTCATGGTAGCCCAGTCAGTTGAAAGTAGCATCGCAGGTCACGGCGTGAAAAAAGCGAATGGTATGTTACTTCATATCAAAAGGATTTGATACAGGAGCAGGGAGGTTCTACTTCAGTTTACAGGTCTTTGGTGAGAACCCACACCTGGAGTATTGCGTGCAGTTTTTGGTCTCCAAATCTGAGGAAGGACATGATTGCCATAGAGGAGTGCAGAGAAGGTTTACCAGACTGATTCCTGGGATGTCAGGACTGTCCTAAAAGAAAGACTGATAGACTTCGGTTTATCTCTCTGAATTTAGGAGAATTAAGAGGGGATCTTATAGAACTTACAAAATTCCTTAAGGGGTTGGAAGGCTAAATTTGCAGGAAGATTGTTCCCCGTTGTTGGGGAAGTCCAGACAAGGGGACACAGCTAAGGATAAAGGGGAAATCCTTTAAGACCGAGATGAAAAGACTTTCTTCACACAGAGAGGGTGAGTCCCTCTGGGAACTCTCTGCCACAGAGGGTAGTTGAGGCCAGTTTCATTGGCTATATTTAAGAGTGAGTTGGATGCTGGCCCTTGTGCTAAGGGGGATCAGCATGGTATGGAGAGAAGGCAGGTACGGGATAACTGAGTGGATGATCAGGCCATGATCATATTGAATTGCGGTGCAGGCTCGAAGGGCTGAATGGCCTACTCCTGCACCTATTTTTCCTTTCCTAATTAAGCCCTTTGTCCTCCTCTGCTGGTCTCTGAATTTCTCCTCCAGTCCTCTGTATGCTGTTTTTTCTGCTACTTTGTACGCATCTCCTTTGCTTTGGATACTATCCCTGATATCCCTTGTTTATCCACGATGCACTACCTTCCACGATTTATTCTTTTGCCAAACTGGGATGAACAATTTTGTAGTTCATCCATGCAGTCTTTAATGTCCTCATTGTATATCCACCGTCCAACCCTTTTAGAATTAATTGCAGTCAATCTTGCCAATTCTCGTCTCATACCCTCAAGTTACCTTTCTTTAAGTTCAGAACCATTGTTTTCCTGAATTAACAATGTCAATCTCCACCTAATGAAGACTCAACCATATTATGGTCACTTCTGCCCACGTGGGCCACGTACAACAAAGGGCTGCTAACTAACCCTTCCTCATTACTCAATATCCAGTCTAGAATAGCCAGCCTCTCTCGTTGGTCCTCCACATGTTGATCTTAGAAAACTATCCCGCATACATCCAAGAAATCCTCTTCCTCAGCACCCCCTGCCAATTTGATTAACCCAATCTATATGTAGAATGGAAGTCACCCAAATTATAAACTGTTTTGGCCTTTGTCGCACGCATTTCTAATTTCCTGTTTGATACCATCCCCAACTTTCTCTGCTACTGTTAGGTGGCCTGTACACAACACACCACCAGCGTTTCTGCCCCTTAGTGTTTTTAGCTCCTACCCATTAAGGGTCTTTTTCTCCTATTTCACTTTCTACTTTTCTTTACTATATACACACTCACTGCACGTCTTTCTATTTTTCTTACTATCTAGTTATCCTCTTTTTTCTTCTCTCTATTTTTAGTTTTTTTTTATACTCTTTCCTTTCAAAACATGAAACTAGAGGTGTACATAGACAGTATTAACATTATGACCTTAGTTGGCACCAAAATTAGGTACCACTGTATTGCTTTGTACTGTATTAACTTCTAATAAAATAAATAAATAAAAAAGAAGACAAGATGTGAGGATGGTCTGTTGCCTCCCTGGTGCCAGGGTACAGGATGTCACGAACCAAATTCAGTACATTCGAGAGAGAGAGAAGGTGAACAGATGGCAGTAGTTGTGCACGTAGGCACAAACAACATCGGGAAGAAGAGGAAGGAGGTTCTCCAACACGAGCTTAGAAAGTTGGGAAGAAGACTTAAAGGCAGGACTTCTAGGGTGTTTACCTCTCGATTGCTTCCAATACCTCGTGCTAATTAGAACAGGGAGAAAGGGGATTTGAATGTGTGACTGAGGGGCTGGAGCAGGGAGCAAGGATTTTGATTTATAACCACTGGGATCTCTTCTGGGGTAGGGGTGACCTGTACAAAAGGGACGGGTTACACCTTAACTAGAGGGGAACCGACATTATGGCAGGCAGCTTTGCTAAGGCTACACGTGTGAGTTTAAACTAAATAGTGGGGGGGGGGGGGATTGACAAATTAGGAGTATAAAGATGGAGTTGAAGGGGAAGTGACTACAGGAAAAATTACAAAAGATTCTCGAATTATTGGGAAGGAAAGTTTGAGAAGGGATAAAAGAGTAATGTCAGGGTCATTTGCGAGTGGTGCGAGGGGGGACGTGAATACGGAGGTCAAGGTGTTTTATATGAATGCGCGAAGTATAAGAAATAAAGTGGACAAGCTTGAGGCTCAGTTAGAAATTGGCAAGTATGATGTTGTGGGAATTGTAGAGACATGGCTGCAAGAGGGCCAGGGCTAGGAACTGAATATTCAAGGGCATACCAAGCGAAAAGACAGACAGGTGGGCAGAGGGGGTGGGGTTGCTCTGTTGGTGAGGAATGAAATTCAGTCCCATGCAAGGGGTAACAGGAGATGTGGAGTCCGTATGGATAGAACTAAGGAATTGTAAGGGTAAAAATACCCTAATGGGACTTATCTACAGGCCCCCAAACAGTAGCCTGGACATATCAGGAGTTAAAATTGGCATGTAGCAAAAGCAATGCAGTGGTTGTTATGGGAGATTTCAACATGCAGGTAGACTGAGAAAATCAGGTTGGTACTGGACCCCAAGAAAGGGACTTTGCAGAGTGCCTTCAGGATGGATTCTTAGAGCAGCTTGTATTGGAGCCCACCAGGTAGAAGGCAATTGTGGATTTAGTGTTATGTAATTAACCGGATTTGATAAAGGACCTCGAGGTTAATGACCCATTAGGAAGTAGTGACCATAACATGGTCAGGTTTAATCTAGAATTGGAGAGGGAGAAGGATAGATCGGAGGTGTCAGGGTTACAGTTGAATAAAGGGGACTTTGGGGCCATGAGGGGAGAGAGAAAACAGGGAATTATACACCAGTTAGCCTGACATGGTGGGGAAGATGCTGGTGTCAATTGTAAAATATTGAATAGCCGCACATTTGGCTATGCACTCAATGTATGAGCATAACCCTATAATATATGGAAACAGTTGAAGCTCAGTCTCAAATTCAGAGACACGTCTCACCTTCTTCTTATTGCAAACAATCCCTCTTTTTAACCCTCTACTTTAGATGGTGTTTTCACCCAGTGGAAGAACAAGGGAATCAACACTGTGGGGGACCTTTATCAGAAGAGGACGCTTTCCTCCTTGCAAGAGTTGCAGGAGAAATACGATCTGAACACTAATCGTTTTTTCAGACAAGGATATATGGGACGAAAGCCTACAATACATCCGCCATTGCTCCTTAAATGCCAGACACTGCCTGATACAGTTCAAAGTGCTGCACAGGCTATATTACTCAAAAAACAAACTGAGCAAGGTTTTCCCCAGTGTCTCCCCTCTTTGCGATAAATGTCAGTCTCAAGAAGCCACTGTGTGTAAAAATAGAAAGTTTTTGAACGGAAGTATTCAGCATCACCTCCAAAACACTGAAAATCCCATTAGAGCCAGACCCAAAATTGATAATACTGGGAATATCAGAGGCACGTAGCAATCTAACGGTCTTTCAACGACACTTTCTCGATTACAGTCTAATATCAGCAAAAAAACGTATACTTAAATTCTGTAAAAAGACTTCAGTCCCTCCAGTGAAGACGTGGGTTATAGAAATGACGGATACACTACATCTAGAGAGAATTAAGTTTGGCTTGAATGATAAACCGGAACCATTTTTAAAAATATGGTCTCCTTTTATTGAATTTCTTGAGCAACACAATGGTTGAACAATTTGAAACTGATCGTAGGGCTGGGTGCGCGGACGAATGGGTTGGTCGACGAATATATCGCCTCTCTTTTCTTTCTTTTCTCCCTCTCTCTTCTCCTTCTTCTCTAAAATAAATATTAAATAAAAGCTAACAACTTCTGCGCAAGAATCCCAGCAGCTAACGCGCCTCGGTTTTGGACTTTTATCAACTCCACCATTAACAGTGTCACCTCCCTCAAACGGATTACCACACTCCCGAATCAGAAAAGCCATGGATGAACAGAGAGGTCAGGCTACTGCTGAAGGCACGTGACACCGCTTTCAGGTCAGGCGATGCTCAAGCCTACAGTTCATCCAGGCTAACCTGACGAGGGGCATCAAGAAGGCCAAGCACAGCTACAAGCTAAGGATCGAGGTGGAGGACTTCAGAGAGCAACTCCGACCTATAGCCCGACTGATGTGTCTGCCTATAGGGAGGAGGTCCATATTCCTAGCAGCATGTGTGCTGACAACGAACCGGCCCTTAACACCAAGAAGACCAAGGTGCTCATTGTGGACCACAGAAGGTCTAGGGACGGCACGCACACCCCAATCCATATTAACGGGACAGAGGTGGAGTGGGTTTCCAGCTTCACGTTTCTGGGGGTCAACATCTCTGATGACCTCTCTTGGACCCCGCAAGTCCTCAACATCTGATCAAGAAGGCCACCAGACGGAGACTAAAGAAGGTCCATCTGTCTCCTCAGATTCTGGAGAACTTCTACCGCTGCGCCATCGAGAGCATCCTTACTAACTGTAACAGTATGGTGTGGCAACTGCTGTGTATCCGACCGGAAAACACTGCAGAGGGTGATGAAACTGCCTAACGCATCACCGGTCCCTCACTCCCCTGCATTGAGTCTGTCCAGAGCAAGCGATGTCTGCGAAGGGCGCGCGGCATTGTCAAGGACTGCTCTCACCCCAACCACAGACTGTTTACCCTCCTCCCATTTGGGAGGCGCTACAGGTCTCTCCGTTGCCGGACCAGCAGGTTCAGGAACAGCTTCTTCCTGCGGATGTTACACCTTGGTGGATTGCCAGTCACCCCCCCCCCCCCGGACACGTCCTTCCCCTCAGTGACTGATCTCCTCACCCTCCCCCCCTCCCCGAAATTGCACTTGTACTATAACTGGGCTACTGAATATACATATATATATATATTATTGTTCCATTATTCTGTGTTCGCACTTTTGGGTGAGATGCTAACTGCTTCGTTGTCTCTGGACTGGTACACTGCACAATGCCAATAACGTTTGAATCTGAATCTGAATCCAACTGCGTCATAAATCCCACACACATCATTACAGGCAGACAAAATTTAAAGGCAAATGCTATAATTTATGACTCACAAAATTATGCCAAATGGCTACGACAGTGATAAGGTCCCACATAGGAGATTAGGGTACATGATATTGGGGGTAGATAGAAATAGATAGAAAATTGGTTGGCAGACAGGAAACAAAGAGTAGGGATTAACGGGTCCCTTTCAGAATGGCAGGCCACATTAGGAACATTATCAAATTTGCAGATGACAAAAAGCTGGGTGGCAGTGTGAACTGAGAAGGATGCTCTGAGGATGCAGGGTGACTTGGACAGGTTGGGTGAGTGGGCAGATGCATGGCAGATGCAGTTTAATGTGGATAAATGTGAGATCCACTTTGGTAGCGAAAACAGGAAGGCAGATTATTATCTGAATGGTGTCAAGTTGGGAAAAGGGGAAGTACAACGGGATCTGGGGGTCCTTGTTCATTAGTAACTGAAACTAAGCATGCAGGTACAGCAGGCAGTGATGAAAGCGAATGGCATGTTGGCCTTCATAGCAGGAGGAGTTGAGTATAGGAACAAAGAGGTCCTCCTGCAGTTGTACAGGGCCCTGGTGAGACCACACCTGAAGTATTGTGTGCAGTTTTGGTTCCCTAATTTGAGGAAGGACATTCTTGCTATTGAGGGAGTGCAGCATAGGTTCACCAGGTTAATTCCCGGGATGGCAGGACTGTCGTATGCTGAGAGAATGGAGTGGCTTGGCTTGACCACTCTGGAATTTAGAAGGATGAGAGGGGATCTTATTGAAACATTTAAGATTATCAAGGGTTTGGACAGGCTAGCGACAGGAAATATGTTCCCAATGTTGGGGGAGTCCAGAACTAGGGTCCACAGTTTAAGAATAAGGGGTAACCATTTAGAATGGAAACACTTTTTCACACAGAGAGTTGTGAGTCTGTGGAATTCTCTGCCTCAGAGGGTGGTGGAGGCCGGTTCTCTGGATACTTTCAAGAGAGAGCTAGATAGGGCTCTTAAAAATACCGGTCAGGCGATATGGGGAGAGGGCAGGAACGGGGTACTGATTGGGGATGATCAGCCGTGATCTCATTGAATGGCGGTGCTGGCTCGGAGGGCCCAATGGCCTCCTCCTGCACCTATTGTCTATTGAGGTTCCCTGTGGGAAGAGGGGGAGCATTAGTACCCAGCGCAGTCAGACACGTGGTGTGAGAGTCTGCAGTGTGCTGAGCCTCGGACTCTGGTAAGGCGACGGCTGTGGCCCACTGGTGGGCGTTGGAGTGGCCAGGGTCAGCAGAGTCACTGGTCGAGGCTCGCGGGGATTGGCATGCACACGGGTAAAATGTCGGAAGTGCCAGTCAGCGGATAAACGGGAAGGCGGCAAGGGTCAGCGGCTCTGGTGAGTCGGTGAAGGTAGGTGGCAATGGCCACGTGTAGGCCGCGCGGGGAGGTCGACGACAGCGGCATCCTCAGTGGTCCAGGTATGAGATCGGTCAGGAAGGCGGTGAGTGTTGGTGCTGCTCCTCGTGGCAGCAATGGCATTGCAGGGCTGTCAGTTCCGCCTGTCCCTTACTCCCCCAAGCTGGTTTCCTCCCATTCCCCTTTCTCCCCCAATCTGGCTCCCACCACACTGTCACGGGCTGTGGGTCGGCAGCGGCCACACACACGGGGTCGAGTGGAGCAGGGCCGCAGCTCCGGGCAGTGGACACACAGGGATGTAAACCTGGCAATGTCCCCGTCAGCTGCAGCAGAGTTGGGGACAGTCTGGTCCCTCTGCCCACCCAGAGTCACTGACCACTCTGCACCGGCACCATGACCCCCCTACCAGGTTCATTCACCCCCCCTCGACCCACAAACCGGAATGAACCAATTTTCACACCCGGACCCACACACCGGGTGATTCACGCCAACCCACACACCGGGTTTGATTCACCCCCCCCCAACCCCACATGGGATGATTCACCCCCGGATCCCCACATGGGTCATCACCCGGGTGCCGGGCTCTCAGTAGCCCCGCCACCCAGTGTTTTTCAGCTGCCAAACACCAAACGATATTGCCAAGTGCAGGAACTATCTCTGAAGCAGTGAGGAGGTGTCTGACTGCCCTACGGCTACAGATATGCATGGAGGCGAGAATAATTTCTTATCATTATGAAGATGGTTGGCATTTTCTTTCATTATTGATAGCAAAAGATAAATTCCAAAGAACACAACGAGATCAGGAAAAACTTTCCTTTATTAGTTACGTAGGGCACAAATGCGAGAGATGGAGAGATGGAATGGGTAATAATAATAATAATAATAATAATAATAATAATAATAATAATATCTTTTATTGTCATTACACATAAGTGCAACGAGATTTGGTTGCAAATGACCCGTAACATTACCCATTCCTTCCAGCATTTTGTGTTTACCTAAACAACGCCAATCTATCCACGTGGCGGTGTGCCAGCAGGCTGGAGGAGCGGGCAAAGGCCTTGTCACAGAGCGGGCGGGTGAAGGGGCACTGGCCGGTGTGGACTCGCCGGTGCTCGAGCAGGTGGTCAAGACGGGTGAAGCCCTTACCACAGGATGGGCAGTACCTGTGGGTACGCCGGTGCTGCCATCGGCTGGACGTGCGGGTGAAACCCTTGCCACACTCAGCGCACACAAAGGGTTTCTCTCTGGTGTGTATCCGCTGGTGCCCCCACAGCCCCCACGCGTTCTTGTCACAGTGCCGCAACCCCCACAAGCTGTCAAACGCCTCAACGCAGTACGGGAGGCAGCGACTGCGATATTGTGAGAGGTACGGACAGGGGTTTCTGCGGCAACAGACGGGATTCGAGGATGGTGTGCTGCCTTGCTGGTTCCAGGATCCAGGATGTCACGGACAGAGTGCAGAAAATCTTCAAGGGCGAATGTGAACAGCCGGAAGTGGTAGTGCATGTCGGCACAGACGATGTCGGAAAGAAGGGGATGAATATTCTGCAGCGTGACTTTAGAGAGCTTGGAAAAATGCTGAAAAGCAGGACCTCCAGGGTTGTTACCGGTTTGTTTCCAGTTCCTCGTGCTGGCGAGAGCAGGAACAGGGAGATACGGGACCTGAATGTGTGGCTGAGGAAATGGTGCAGGGAGCAGGGATTTAGATTCTTAGACCACTGGGATCTGTTTTGGAGTAAGAGGGAACTGTACAAGAGGAACGGATTGCATCTTAACAGGTGGGGGACCAGCATTCTGGCAGGCAGGTTTGCCACTGCAACACGAGTGGTTTTAAACTGAATAAGGGGGGTGGGTGTCAAATGGAATAGTCGAGGATGGAGTTAAAGGGAAAGAGAGTAAAGGGAGTCAAAAAGTCAAAGTCAAAAGAGTTTATTGTCATGTGTCTCTGACAGGACAATGAAATTCTTTCTTTGCATAGCACAACAGAACATAGTAGGCATTGACTACAATTATATACTTAAATACACACATTAATTAATAAATTAATAAAGTGCAAATAACAGATGGAGGGGTATTAATGTTCAGAGTTTTGTCCGAGCCAGGTTTAATAGCCTGATGGCGGTGGGGAAGTAGCTATTCCTGAACCGGTTGTTGCAGTTCTCAGGCTCCTGTACCTTCTACCTGAAGGTAGCAGGGAGATGAGTGTGTGGCCAGGGTGGTGTGGGTCCTTGATGATGCTGCCAGCCTATTTGAGGCAGCGACTGTGGTAGATCCCCTCGATGGACGGAAGGTCAGAGCTGATGATGGACTGGGCAGTGTTTACTACTTTTTGTAGTCTTTTCCTCTCCAGGGCACTCAAGTTGCCGAACCAAGCCACGATGCAACCAGTCAGCAAGCTCTCTACTGTGCACCTGTAGAAGTTAGAGAGAGTCCTCCTTGACAGACCGACTCTCCGTATTCTTCTCAGGAAGTAGAGATGCTGATGAGCTTTCTTAACCATATAACCATATAACAATTACAGCACGGAAACAGGCCCTCTCGGCCCTTCCAGTCCGTGCCGACCATTTGTTTTCCCCTAGTCCCATCTACCTGCTCCATTCCCTCCATACCCCTCCATTCCTTTCACGTCCATATACCTATCCACTTTACTTTTAAATGTTAAAATCGATCCTGCCTCCACCACTTCTGCTGGAAGCTCATTCCACACAGCCACCACCCTCTGAGTAAAGAAGTTCCCCCTCACGTTACCCCTAAACATCTGTCCCTTAATTCGCATGTCATGCCCTCTTGTTTGAATCTTCCCTACCCTCAATGGGAAAAACGTATCCACGTCAACTCTGTCTATCCCTTTCATCATTTTAAAGACCTCAATCAAGTCCCCCCTTAACCTTCTGCGCCCAAAGAATAAAAGAACCTAACTTGTTCAACCTTTCTCTGTAACAGAGTTGCTGGAACCCTGGCAACATATCTAGTAAATTCTCCTCTGTATTCTCTCTATTTTGTTGACATCCTTCCTATAACTAGGCGACCAAAATTGTACACCCATACTCCAGAATTGGTCTTACCAATGCCTTGTACAATTTTAACATTACTTCCCTACTCCTATATTCAATGCTCTGATTTATAAAGGCCAGCACACCCAAAGGCTTTCTTTACCACCCTATCTACATGCGATTTCACCTTCAGGGAACTATGCACAGTTATTCCTAGATCCCTCTCTGTTCCCACAGCATTCCTCAATTCCCTACCATTTACCATGTACGTCCTATTTTGATTTGTCCTGCCAAGATGTAGCACTTCACACTTAACAGCATTAAACTCCATCTACCATCTTTCAGCCCACTTTCCAAATGGCCCAAATCTCTCTGTAGACTTTGAAAATCTACTTCATTATCCACAACACCACCTATCTTAGTATCATCTGCATACTTACTTATCCAATTTTCCACCCCATCATCCAGATCATTGATGTACATGACAAACAACAGTGGACCCAACACAGATCCCTGAGGCACCCCACTGGTCACCGGCTTCCAACCTGACAAACAGCCATCCACCATTACTCTCTGACATCTCCCATTCAGCCACTGTTGAATCCATCTTGCTACTCCGCCATTAACACCCAAAGATTGAACCCTCTTAACCAACCTTCCATGGGGAACCTTGTCAAAGGCCTTACTGAAATCCATATAGACAACATCCACTGCTTTACCCTCATCAATTTCCCTAGTTACCGCTTCAAAAAATTCAAGAAGGTTTGCAAACATGATCAGTGTTCATCAGTGTTCTCGGACCAGGAAAGATCTTCACAGATGTGCACGCCCAGGAATTTGAAGCTCTTGACCCTTTCAACCATCGACCCGTTGATATAAACAGGACTGTGGGTCCCCATCCTACTCCTTCTAAAGTCCACAATCAGTTCTTTGGTTTTGCTGGTGTTGAGGGCCAGGTTATTGTGCTGGCACCATATGGACAGTCGCTCGATCTCTCTTCTGTACTCCGACTCATCCCCATCAGTGATACGTCCCACTACAGTGGTGTCGTCAGCGAACTTGATGATGGAGTTCGCACTGTGACCGGCTACGCAGTCATGAGTATAGAGTGAGTACAGCAGGGGGCTGAGCACGCAGCCTTGAGGTGCTCCCGTGCTGATTGTTATCGAGTCTGACACATTTCCACCAATACGAACAGACTGTGGTCTGTGAATGAGCAAGTCGAGGATCCAATTGCAGAGGGATGCGCAGAGACCCAGTTCCGCGAGTTTGGAGGGGATGATTGTGTTAAATGCCGAGCTGTAGTGCCTGACATATGAGTTTTTGTTGTCCAAGCGGTCCAGAGCGGAGTGGAGGGCCAGCGAGATCGCGTCCACCGTTAATCTGTTGTGGCGGTAAGCTAACTGCAGTGGGTCCAGGTTTTTGTCAAGGTAGGAGTTGATTTGCACCATGATCAACCTCTGGAAGCACTTCATCACCACAGGCGTTAGTGCCACAGGTCGATAGTCATTGAGGCACGTCACCTTGCTCTTCTTGGGCACCAGAATTATTGATGCCCTTTTGAGGCAGCTGGGAACCTGAGACATCAGAAGTGACAGGTTGAAAATGTCCGTAAAAACTCCAGCCAGTTGGTCCGCACAGGTTTTTAAAACACGACCAGGTATGCCATCAGGTCCAGACGCTTTTCGAGGGTTCACCTCTCTGAAGGATTTCCTGACGTCGGCCTCCGTGACTGAGACTGAAATACCATCGCAGCGAATGGGGGCTCGGGAAGGCACATCGGTGTTCTCCCTATCAAAGCGTGCGTAAAATGCATTGAGCTCGTCAGGGAGTGATGTATCGCCGACATCCGAGCTGCCTCCTGGTTTCGCCTTGTAGAAGGTGATTGCATTCCAGTCCCTGGTTATTGACCCCAGAATTAATGTGAAAGGAAACTCACAAAAGGGATAGGAGAGTATGGCCAAGTGTAATAGGGATCGATGTAAAAGGTGAGATGCGTAAGGAATTAAAAGTATTGTATATGAATGCGCGAAGTATAAAAGTAAAGTAGATGAGCTTGAGGCTCAGTTAGAGGTTGGTAGATATGACATTGTGGGGATTACTGAGACGTGGCTGCGGGAGAATTGGGCCTGGGAACTTAATATTCAGGGTTATACATCCTACAGAAAGGACAGGCAGGTGGTCAGAGAAGGGGGGTAGCTCTGCTGGTGAGGGATGGAAATCATACCCTTGTGATGGAAGACAAAGGGACTAACGAGGCAGAGTCGCTGTGGATTGAGTTGCGGAATTGTAAAGGCAAGAAGACACTAATTGGTGTTATCTACAGACCCCCAAATAGTAGCCCGGATGTAGGGTGTACATAGAAACATAGAAAATAAGTGCAGGAGGAGGCCACTCAGCCCTTCGAGCCAGCACCGCCATTCATTGTGATCATGGCTGATCGTCTGCTGCAGCAGGAGTTAAAACTGACATGTAACAAAGGTAATGCCACTGTGGTGATGGGGGATTTCAATATGCAGGTAGACTGGGAAAATCAGGTTGGTTCAGGACCCCAAGAAAGAGAGTTTGTAGAATGCCTCCGAGATGGATTCTTAGAACAGGTTGTAATGGAACCGACCAGGGAAAAGACAATTCTGGATTTAGTGTTGTCCAATGAACCAGATATGATAAGAGAAGAGGTAAAGGAACCGCTTGGAGGTAGTGATCATAATATGATTAGTTTTAATCTGCTATTTGAGGAGGAGAAGTTTAAATCGGAAGTGTCAGTGATGCAGTTGAACAAAGGGGACTATGAAGGCATGAGAGGGGAGCTGGCCAAGGTAGACTGGAAAGGGATCTTAGCAGGAATGATGATGGAACAGCAATGGCAGGAATTTCTGGGCATAATCCGGAAGACACAGGATCATTTTATTACAAAAAGGAGGAAAGATTCTAAGGGGAGTAGGAGGCAACCGTGGCTGACAAGAGAAGTTAGGGACAGGATAAAACTATAAGAAAAGATGTATAACACAACGAAGAGTAGCCGCAAGCCAGAGGATTGGGAAACTTTCATAGGACAACAGAAGGAAACAAAGCGGGCAATACGGGCAGAAAAGTACAGAGGGTACACAAAAGGCTGGAGAAACTCAGCGGGTGTAGCAGCATCTAAGGAGCAATGGAGAAAGGCAACCTTTCGGGCAGAACCCCTTCTTCAGACAAAGGGAAGTTGGCAAAGAATATAAAGAAGGACAGTTTAACGCTTCTTTAGATATGTTAAGGAAAAAAAGAGTAGCAAAGTCAAATGTGGGTCCCTTGAAGGCAGACACGGGTGAAATTATTATGGGCTACAAGGAAATGGCAGAAGAGTTGAATAGGTACTTCGGATCTGTCTTCACTTAGGAAGACACAAACAATCTCCCAGATGATCTGGAGGACAGAGGATCTAAGGGGGTAGAGGAACCGAAAGAAAATTTCATTAGGTGAGAAATAGTATTGGGTAGGCTAATGGGACTGAAGGATGATAACTCCCCTGGACCTGATGGTCTGCATCCCAGGGTCCACAGGGAGGTGTCTCTAGAAATACTGGACGCATTGGTGATCATTTTCCAATGTTCAATAGATGCAGGATTAGTTCCTGTGGTTTGGAGGGTAGCTAACGATATCCCACTTTTCAAGAAAGGAGCGAGAGAGAAAATTACAGACCAGTTAGCCTGACTTCGATGGTGGGAAAGATGCTTATTAAAGAGGTAATAATGAGGCATTTGGATAGCAGTAAAAGGATTAGTCCAAGTCAACATGGGTTTATGAAAGAGAAATCATGCTTGACTAATCTTCTGGAATTTTTTGAGGATGTGACAAGTAAAATGGATGAAGGGGAGCCAGTGGATGTAGTGTATCTAGACTTTCAGAAAGCCTTTGATAAGTTCCCGCACGGGAGACTGGTGACTAAAATTAGAGCACATGGTATTGGGGGTAGGGTGTTGACATGGATAAAAAAATTGGTTGGCAGACCGAAAGCAAAGAGTAGGAGTGAATGGGTCCTTTTCAGAATGGCAGGCAGCGGCGAGTGGAGTGCCGCAAGGCTCGGTGTTGGGGCCGCAACTGTTTACCAGATATATTAATGATTTGGAAGAGGGAATTAGGAGCAACACTAGCATGTTTGCAGATGACACAAAGCTAAGTGGCAGTGTGAGCTGTAAAGATGATGTTAGGAGGTTGCAGGGTGACCTGGACAGGTTGAGTGAGTGGGCAGAGGCGTGGCGGATGCAGTATAATATAGATAAATGTGAGGTTGTCCACTTTGGCGACAAAAACAAGGGGGCAGATTATTATCTCAATGGGGTTAGGTTAGGTAAGGGGGGAGTGCAGCAAGAACTGGGCGTCCTTGTACACCGGTCACTGAAAGTTGGCGTGCAGGTACAGCAGGCAGTGAAGAAAGCTAATGGAATGTTGGCCTTCATAACAAGAGGATTTCAGTATAGGAGTAAAGAGGTTCTGCAGTTGTATAGGGCTCTGGTGAGACCACATCTGGAGTACTGTGTACAGTTTTCGTCTCCTAATTTGAGGAAGGACATCCTTGTGATTGAGGCAGTGCAGCGTAGGTTCACGAGATTGATCCTTGGGATGCGGGACTGTCATATGAGGACAGATTGAAAAAACTAGGCTTGTATTCACTGGAGTTTAGGATGAGGGGGGATCTTATAGAAACATATACAATTATAAAAGGACTGGACAAGCTAGATGCAGGAAAAATGTTCCCAATGTTGGTCGAGTCCAGAACCAGGGGCCACAGTCTTAGAATAAAGGGGAGGTCATTTAAGACTGAGGTGAGAAAAAACCTTTTCACCCAGAGAGTTGTGAATTTATGGAATTCCCTGCCACAGAGGGCAGTGGAGGCCAAGTCACTGAATGGATTTAAGAGAGAGTTAGATAGAGCTCTAGGGGCCAGAGGAGTCAAGGGATATGGGGAGAAGGCAGGCACAGATTATTGATAGGGGACGATCAGCCATGCTCGCAACGAATGGCTCGAAGGGCCAAATGGCCTCCTCCTGCACCTATTTTCTACGTTTCTATGTAATTGGGCAAACACTTTGCCAGCCAACAGGCACATTTTCCAAAAGCCCTTTAAAAAGCCAAGCCAATTTGGCAAACACTTTGCAAGCCAACAAACACATTTTCTGAAAACCACATCGAGGGGACTCACCATGGAGTAGACGTGCGTTCAGTGTTATTCACAGCTCAGAGAGCCGTGACACTCTCGCTTCCTCCGTCTCGCAGAGGCTGTGTGAGGCACGACACTTCTGGGTTTTAAAGTCTCTCCCCCCTGCAGCCAGCGGGGGCAGCAGAGAGAATGGCGATTTAAAAAAAAACACATTAATAACTGTCTGATTTTTCATTGATGGGAACAATCCTCCAGTCCAATCCGGCGGAGAGGAACTCTCAGCGAGGTGGCCAAAAATGACAGTCATAAGTGTCTCAGAAAACACGAAAAAGAAACTCGAAAGCGGTCAAGAACTTAGTTTTCGTAATATAGATATCAATAATTTAGATGAAGGGATTCAGTAACATTAACAAATTTGCAGATGATACAAAGCTGGGTGTCAGTGTGAACTAAGGAGGATGCTCTGAGGATGCAGGAAGGGTGTCTTGGACAGGGTCGGTGAGTGGGCAGATGCATGACAGATGCATTTTAACGTGGATGAATGTGAGATCAACTTTGGTAGAGAGAACAGGAAGGCAGATTATTATCGGAATAGTGTCAAGTTGAGAAAAGGGGAAGTACAACGGGATCTGGGGATCCTTGTTCATCAGTCACTGAAAGTAAGCATGCTGGTACAGCAGGCAGAGAAGAAGGCGAATGGCATGGTGGCCTTCATAACAGGAGGAGTTGAGTATAGGAGCAAAGGGGTGCTCCTGCACTTGTGCAGGGCCCTAGTGAGACCACACCTGCAGTATCGTGTGCAGTTTTGGTCCCCTAATTTGAGGAAGGACATTATTGCCATTGAGGGAGTGTAGCATAGGTTCAGCAGGTTAATTCCTGGGATGACAGGACTGTCATATGCTGAGAGAATGGAGAGGCTGTGCTTGCACACTCTGGAATTTAGGATGAGAGGGGATCTTATTGAAACATATAAGATTATCAAGGATTTGGACATGCTAGACACATGAAATATATTCCCAATGTTGGGGGAGTCAAGATCCAGGGGCCACATTTTAAGAATAAGGGGCAAGCCATTTAGAACGGAGACGAGGAAATACTTTTTCACACAGAGAATTGTGAGTCTGTGGAATTCTCTGCCTCGGAGGATTGTGAATCTGTGGAATTCTCTGCCTCAGTGGTATCCCCAACTCCACTACTATCTAACAATAGTAGTGGAGTTGGGGATGGCATCACACAGGAAATTAGAAATGCGTGCAACAAAGGTAAAACAGTTATAATGGGTGAATTCAATCTACATATAGATTGGTTGAATCAAATCGGCAGGGGTGCTGAGGAAGAGGATTTCTTGGAATGTATGCAGGATCGTTTTCTAAACCAACATGCAGAGGAACCAACGAGAGAGCTGGCTATTCTAGACCAGGTAATGAGGAAGGATTAGTTAGCAGTTTTGTTGTGCGTGTCCCCTTGGGCAAGAATGACCAAAATATGGTTCTTCATTAGGATGGAGAATGACATAGTTAATTCAGAAACAAGGGTTCTGAACTTAAAGAAAGGTAACTTTGAGGGTATGAGACATGAATTGGCCAAGATAGACTGGCAATTAATTCTTAAAGGGTTGACGGTGGATATGCAATGGAAGGCATTTAAAGACTGCATGGATGAACTACAACCATTGTTCATCCCAGTTTGGCAAAAGAATAAATCAGGGAAGGTAGTGCATCCGTGGATAACAAGGGAAATCAGGGATAGTATCAAAACAAAAGATGAAGCATAAAAATTAGCCAGAAAAAGAAGCCTACCAGAGGACTGGGAGAAATTCAGAGTGCAGCAGAGGAGGACAAAGGGCTTAATTAGGAAAGAGAAAATTGATTATGAAAGAAAAGTGGCAGGGAACATAAAAACTGAGTGTAAAAGCTTTTATAGATATGTGAAGAGAAAAAGATTAGTTAAAATAAATGTAGGTCCCTTACAGTCAGAAACAGGTGAATTGATCATTGGGAATAAGGACATGGCAGACCAATTGAATAACTATTTTGGTTATGTCTTCACTAAGGAAGACATAGATAATCTGCTGGTAACAGCAGGGGACCGGGGGTAGGGACAGAGAAAACGGGGAAACAGACCAGTTAGTCTAACATCGGTAGTGGGGAAAATGCTAGCCAGTTATTAAAGATGGGATAGCAGCACATTTGGAAAGTGGTGAAATCATTGGACAAAGTCGGCATGGATTTACAAAAGGTAAATCATGTCTGACGAATCTTATAGAATTTTTTGTGGATGGAACTAGTAGAGTGGATAAGGGAGAACCAGTGGATGTGTTATAGCTGGACTTTCAGAAGGCTTGCGACAAGGTCCCACATAAGAGGTTAGTATGCAAACTTAAAGCACACGGTATTGGGGGTTCAGTATTGATGTGGATAGAGAACTGGCTGGCAGAAAGGAAGCAAAGAGTAGGAGTAAGCGGTTCCTTTTCAGAATGGCAGGCAGTGACTAGTGGGGTACCGCAAGGCTCAGTGCTGGGACCCCAGCTATTTACAATATATATTAATGATTTGGACGAGGGAATTGAATGCAACATCTCCAAGTTTGGGGATGACACAAAAATTGGCTGTGACGAGGATGTTAGGAGGCTGCAAGGTGACTTGGATAGGTTGGGTGTGGGCAATTGCATGGCAGATGCAGTATAATTTGGATAAATGAGAGGTTATCCACTTTGGTGGCAAGAACAGGTAAGTAGACTATTATCTGAATGGTGGCCGATTAGGAAAAGGGGAAATGCAACGAGACCTGGGTGTCATGGTACACCAGTCATTGAAAGTAGGGATGCAGGTTCAGCAGGCAGTGAAGAAAGCGAATGGTATGTTAGCATTGATAGCAAAAGGATATGAGTATAGGAGCAGGGAGGGTCTACTGCAGTTGTACAGGGCCTTGGTGAGACCACACCTGGAGTATTGCAATCAGTTTTGGGCTCCTAATCTGAGGAAAGACATTCTTGCCATAGAGGGAGTACAGAGAAGAATCACCAGACTGATTCCTGGGATGGCAGGACTTTCATATGAAGAAAGACTGGATAGACTCGGCTTGTAGGGGGGTCGTGGAATGGCACACGCATGAAGTGCCGGTCAGCGGATAAATGGGAAGGCAGCGAGGGTCAGCGGCTCTAGTGAGCCGGTGAAGGTCAGCGGCAACGGCCATGGGTAGGCTGCGCGGGGAGGTCGACGACAGCGGCATCCTCAGTGGTCCAGGCCCGAGACCGGTCAGGAAGGCGGTGAGTGTTGGTGCTGCTCCTCGTGGCAGCAATGGCATTGCAGGGCTGTCAGTTCCGCCTGTCCCTTACTCCCCCAAGCTGGCAAAGTCCCAATGCCCTTACTCCCCCAAGCTGCAAAGTCCCAATGCCCTTACTCCCCCAACCTGGCGACGTCCCATCCCTTATCCCCCAAGCTGCAAACGTCCCATTCCCCTTACTCTCCCAATCTGGCTCCCACCACATTGTCACGGGCTGTGGGTCAGCAGCAGCCATACACATGGGGCTGGGTGGAGCGGGGCCACAGCTCCGGGCAGTGGACTCCAGGGTGATTCACCCCCCCAACCCACACACTCTGGTCATTCACCCCCCCCCCCCAGACCCCCACATGGGGTGATTCACCCCCCGACCCCCGCATGGGGTGATTCACCGGGCGGCGGGCTGTTGGTAACCCCATCACCGCGTTTCAGCCGCCAAACACCAAACGGTATTGCCAAGTGCAGGAACTATCTTTTAAGCAGTGGGGAGGTGTCCAACTGCCCTACAGCTACAAATATGCATGGAGCCGAGAATAATTTCTTATCATTATGGAGATGGTTGGCATTTTCTTTCATTATTGATAGCACAAGATAAATTCCGAAGAACACAGTGAGGTCAGGAAAAACTTGCTTTATTTGTTACGCAAGGCACAAATGCGTTGAGTCTTTCTTTTGTGCAGCTAATCCATTATTTGTCCATCATATCTTGCAGTACAAATCGTCAGTCTCTTCACAAAGGCAAGAGTGGGCATGTTGCTATAGAATCACCTCAGAGGAAAGACCCTTGTAGGAAAGGAAACATTTCCTAATCTAATCAAATTTGGAGTATTGCATACAGTTCTTATCACTCCATTACTGCACTGATGTGGAGGCTTTGGGAAAGGTGCAGAGATGGTTAACCAGAATGGTTTAAGGAACTGCAGATGCTGGTTTACAAAAAGGGACACAAATACTGGAGTAACTCAGCGGGACAGGCAGCATCTCTGGAGAGATGGAATGGGTGATTGAAGAAATGACCCGTAACCTTACCCATGCCTTCCAGCATTTTGTGCTTACCTAAACAGCGCCTATCTATCCACGTGGCGGTGTGCCAGCAGGCTGGAGGAGCGGGCAAACAATTTGACACAGAGCGGGCAGGTGAAGGGGCACTGGCCGGTGGGGACTCGCTGGTGCTCAAGCAGGTGGTCAAGGTGGGCAAAGCCCTTTACACAGGCCGGGCAGGGGAAGGGACGCTCACCGCTGTGAGTACGCCGGTGCAGCCATAGGCTGGACATGTGGGTAAAACCCTTGCTACACTCAGCGCACACAAAGGGTCTCTCTCTGGTGTGTATCCGCTGGTGCTCCCGCAGCCCCCAAGCGTTCTTGTCACAGTGGGAGCAGCTGCTCGCCAGTGTGGGTCCGCCGGTGCTGCCGCAACCCCCGTGAGCTGTCAAACTCCTCACCGCAGTACGGGCAGTTGTAGGGCTGGCCACTGGTGTGCACGCTTTGGTGAGACAGGGCATGGGAGGCCCTGGCAAAGTGCTCTTCACACACCGGGCTGGGATTGGTACGGTCGCTGGCGTGCACCTGCTGGTGGGACAGTAGCTTAGAGGTGCAGGTGAAGCCCTTGCCGCATTGGGCGCAGGTGTAGGGCCGCTCGCTGGTGTGGGTGCACTGGTGCTCCCGCAGCAGACCGGACTGGGTGAAGCCCTTGCCGCACTTGGCGCAGGTGTAGGGGCACTCGCCGGTGTGGATGCGCTTGTGCCGCTGCAGGCTGCTGGACTGGGTGAAGCCCTTGCTGCACTGGGCACAGGTATAGGGGCGCTCACTGGTGTGGGTGCGCTGGTGCTTCAGCAGGCTGCTGGACAGGGTGAAGCCCTTGCCGCACTGGGCGCAGCTGAAGGGGCGCTCGCCAGTGTGGTTGCGCTGGTGCACCAGCAGGAAGACTGGACAGAGTGAAGCCCTTGCCACACTGGACGCAGGTGTAGGGGCGCTCGCCAGTGTGGATGCGCTGGTGCACCAGCAGGTAGCTGGATTGGGTGAAACCCTTGCCGCACTGGACACAGGTGTAGAGGCGCTCGTCGGTGTGGGTGCGCTTGTGCCGCTGCAGGTTGGTGGAGCGGATAAAGCCCATGCCGCACTGGGCGCAGGTGTAGGGGCGCTCCCCGGTGTGGGTGCGCTGGTGCTCCAGCAGGCCACCGGAGCGGATGAAGCCCTTGCCGCACAGGGTGCAGGTGTAGGGGCGCTCGCTGGTGTGGATGCGCTTGTGCCGCTGCAGGTTGGTGGAGCGGATAAAGCCCATGCCGCACTGGGCGCAGGTGTACGGCCGCTCCCCGGTGTGGGTGCGCTGGTGCACCAGCAGATAGCTGGACTGGTTGAAGCCCTTGCCGCACTGGGCGCAGGTGTAGGGCCGCTCCCCGGTGTGGATGCGCTGGTGCACCAGCAGGTAGCTGGACTGGTTGAAGCCCTTGCCGCACTGGGCACAGGTGTAGGAACGCTCGCCGGTGTGGATGCGCTTGTGCCGCCGCAGGTTGGAGGAGCAGGTAAAGCCCTTGCCGCAGTTGCTGCAGGTGTAGGGCCGCTCCCCGGTGTGCAGGCGCCTGTGCTGCTTCAGGTGCGGCGACGACTTGAAGCCTTTGCCGCAGTCACTGCAGATGAAGGGCCGCTCACTGCTGTGCCACTGCCGGTGCTTGTGCAGCCCCGACAACTGGGCAAAGCTCTTGCCATAGATGGAGCAGTCGAAGGGCCGTTCTCTTGTGTGCACCCGCCGGTGGGCCTCCAACAGGCTCGGCTTCTGCCAGGCCTTGCCACACACATCACTCTCATGCTTCTCCTTGTTGTGCCCCGTCATGTGGTCCTCCATCGAAGCTCAGCCCGCACACCGATCAGATTAGGGGGCTCACCGGCACCCTGGCTGCCCTCAATGGCCGCTCACGTCCCCGTCTCTCCGTCCACAGCAACGGCTCCTAAACCCTGCAGGAGGGGAACACAGAGGGTCAACAAGCTGGCAAACAGGACATTACTAATGAATAACTTTACTAGCACATATTGAGTGCGTTTATGGCGGATGAAACCGTTATATAATTCTGCATGGCACAGTGGCGCAGCGTTACAGCTGCTGCCTCACCACCAGAGACCCGGGCTCGATCCTGACGACGATCTCTGTCTCTCTCTCTTTCTCTCTCTCTCTCTCTCTCTCTCTCTGTTTCATTCTCTCATAGAAACATAGAAAATAGGTGTAGGAGGAGGCCATTTGGCCCTTCGACCCAGCACCGCCATTCACTGTGATCATGGCTGATCGTCCCCAATCAATAACCCGTACCTGCCTTCCCCCATATCCATTGATTCCACTAACTTCCAGAGCTCTATCTAATTCTCTCTTAAGTCCATCCAGTGATTTGGCCTCCACTGCCCTCTGTGGCAGGGAATTCGTCAAATTCACAACTCTCTGGATGAAAAAGTTTTTTCTCAGTCTTTAATGGCCTCCCCTTTATTCTAAGACTGTGGCCCCTGGTTCTAGGCTCGCCCAACATTGGGAACATTTTTCCTGCATCTAGCTTGTCCAGTCCTTTTATAATTTTATACGTTTCTATAAGAACTCGGACAAAACTCTGAAC
The DNA here is from genome assembly GCA_035221665.1 of Okamejei kenojei. NCBI lineage: Eukaryota > Metazoa > Chordata > Chondrichthyes > Rajiformes > Rajidae > Okamejei > Okamejei kenojei. The sequence continues at coordinate 52,270,041 of CM069147.1, forward strand.
CTCGGACAAAACTATATTAATACCCCTCCACCTGTTATTTGCACTTTATTAATGAATGTGTGTATTTATGTATATAATTGCAGTTAATGCCTACTATGTTCTGTTGTGCTATGCAAAGAAAGAATTTCATTGTCCTGTCAGGGACACATGACAATAAACTCATTTGACTTTGAGATTCCCCTCATCCTTCTAAACTCCAGTGAATACAAGCCTAGTCTTTTCAATCTTTCCTCATATGACAGTCCCGCTGTAGATGGTTTATATATGCAACCAATAACATAGTTACTTCAGTGCCATTAACCCCGCCTAGTTAACATCAATCTTAACGCCTTCCCCTTCCTGGGTACAGTTCAGTAGAATATTGTAGCCAGTGCTTGATGATGTATGTAATACCTTGTTCTATCATTAAAAGATGTTGCACACGTTAAGAGTTTGTGAATTGCTTATTTACATGGTGTCGAAGCTGGAAGACACTTGCATCTCCTGTCTATCAAGTTTTATTTCTTTTTTTTGATTTGTGCCTTTTTGTGCATAATCGCTCTGACCATGGCGTCCTCTTGCAGAAAGCCCGCCCAGCTTGTCTTTGATGCTGACATCTCTGAGCGCTGGGCCACGTTTGAATTTGATTTCACTCACTTTGTCAACGTCACACACCGCGCTGATCCTGACTCCCTTAAAGCTTCCCTCCTACTCAACCTTGTCGGACCTGATGACATGAAGAGAGCCAGAACTTTCACCTACGCTCCAGCGGTCCTGGACGACAACAACGTGGTGACTACTCCTGCAGAATCTGCCAGTGACCCCGCTTGCCTGCTACATAAGTTCAGGGAGATTTGTGACCTGCCCTCGAACCGCATTCTAGAGAGGGCACGGTTCTTTACAAGGAAACAGTTGCCGGATGAACCTGTTGAATGTTTTATTGCTGATTTGCGTTATCTCGCCCAGCGATGCCGCTTTGGTGACATGACAGACCAGCTCACTGGAGACATTTTAGTAACTGGCATGCGTGACCAGAAGCTGCGATGTGAGCTTCTAAGGGATCCGGATCTAACATTGGAAAAAGCCATGCATGCCTGCAGATTGTCTGAGGTCGTTGTATTGCCAGATGACCACCGGGACTCGGGCAATAAATCTGTCAACCTGGCTGGGTTTAGGAGACCACAGCCTCGGATGGAAAACAATGTTTTTCTGCCGTGTGCCAACCCAGGACCTGGTGAAGTGCCCCTAAAAAGGTGCCTAAACTGTAACTACATGCACCACAGACTGTCGACGTGCCCCGCCTATGGCAAGGCCTGTAACTTTTGTAAAAAACTGAATCACTCCTCTGCCGTCTGTCATTCATTCCGTTCCCATGGGAGACCGGCACAGATTTCCAGACCCAGTCGAAACATGCTGAGACAATCTGATGTCTGTTACGATTCACAGCCCAACATAGCTGAATCCTATGATGCAGATCCAATTAATTCTCCCGAGGATTCAAATGTGTTCACCCTCCTCCAGGCACCCGGCCAACGTTCTGATCCCACCGTATCTGTGACTGTCAATGATGTAACCTTCCTTGCAAAGTTAGACACAGGTGCGAAGGTCAACGTTTTGTCAATAAATCTTTTCAACAAGATAAGGAATAATGAGCCCCTGGTTGCTGACAATGCTCCATTGCACGCCTATGGTGGAGAAATTCTAAGGCCTGCGGAGAGGGCCACTTTAACTTGCATGCTGCAAAAGGCCTAGAGAAACCTGGTTTTCTATGTTTTGAACTCAGACTATGTAACCCTGCTGGGCAACCGTGCGTGCCAAGATCTTGGCCTGGTGTCCTTCGACCGCACGGTCCACAAAGTGCAACTGTCGTTTAACCCGGTTGCAGAATACCAGGACCTGTTCAACGATGACCTGGGAAAGTTACCACTGACATACCATATTTCCATTGACCCAAATATACAACCTATGGACCGCGCACCTCACAGGGTGTCTCACGCCATGAAAGGCAGGGTCAAGGCGATGCTTAACAACATGGTCGAAAAGGGGGTGCTAGAAGCGGTTAGCGAGCCCACCGATTGGGTCTCCATCATGGTTGCCACGATAAAGAAAGACAAGAATGAAATACGTGTGCGTATCAACCCGAAGTACTTAAACCTTGCCATCAGGCGACCACACTACCCCATGCGGTCTGTTGAGGACATGGCGGCTCAGGTCGGGCAAGCCACCATCTTTTCGGTCTAGACGCTAAGAACTCTAGGACCGAAGGTAGTGATTGTGGGAGATTTCAATTTTCCAAAAATAGACTGGGAAACACATTCTGTAAATGGGCTGGATGGTTTGGAGTTTGTAAAATGTGTGCAGGATAGTTTTCTGCAGCAGTACATAGAGGTATCGACCAGAGAAGGGGCAGTGCTGGACCTCCTGTTAGGAAATGAGGCAGGTCAGGTGACGGAGGTATGCGTTGGTGAGCACTTCAGGACCAGTGATCACAATACCATTAGTTTCAATATAATTATGGAGAGAGTCAGATCTGGACCTAGGGTGGAGATTTTTGATTGGAGAAAGGCCAACTTTGAGGGAATGCGTAAGGATTTAAAAGGAGTGAATTGGGACACTCTGTTTTATGGGAAGGATGTAGAAGAGAAATGGAGGACATTTAAAGTGGAAATTGTAAGAGTACAGAATCTTTATGTCCCTGTTAGGGTGAAAGGAACTAGGTAAATTGATGAGGGTAAAGCAGTGGATGTTGTCTATATGGATTTCAGTAAGGCTTTGGACAAGGTTCCCCATGAAAGGTTGGTTAAGAAGGTTCAATCTTTGGGTGTTAATGGCGGAGTAGCAAGATGGATTCAACAGTGGCTGAAGGAGAGATGTCAGAGAGTAATGGTGGATGGCTGTTTGTCAGGTTGGAAGCCGGTGACCAGTGTGGTGCCTCAGGGATCTGTGTTGGGTCCACTGTTGTTTGTCATGTACATCAATTATCTGGATGATGGGGTGGAAAATTGGATAAGTAAGTATGCAGATGATACTAAGATAGGTGGTGTTGTGGATAATGAAGTAGATTTTCAATGTCTACAGAGAGATTTGGGCCATATGGAAAAGTGGGCTGAAAGATGGCAGATGGAGTTTAATGCTGATAATTGTGAAGTGCTACATCTTGGCAGGACAAATCAAAATAGGACGTACATGGTAAATGGTAGGGAATTTGAGGAATGTTGTGGAACAGAGGGATCTAGGAATAAACTGTGCATAGTTCCCTGAAGGTGGAATCGCATGTAGATGGGGGTGGTAAAGAAAGTCTTTGGTGTGCTGGCATTTATAAATCAGAGCATTGAATATAGGAGCAGGGAAGTAATGTTAAAATTGTACAAGGCATTGGTGAGATCAATTCTGGAGTATGGTGTACAATTTTGGTCACCTAATTATAGGAAGGATGTCAACAAATAGAGAGAGTACAGAGGAGATTTACTAGAATGTTGCCTGGGATCCAGCAACTATGTTACAGAGAAAAGGTTGAACAAGTTAGGTCTTTACTCTTTGGAGCGCAGAAGGTTAAGGGGGACTTGATTGAGGTCTTTAAAATTATGAAAGGGATAGACAGAGTTGACATGGATAAGCTTTTCCCATTAAGGGTAGGGAAGATTCAAACAAGTGGGCATGACATGCGAATTAAGGGACGGAAGTTTAGGGGTAACGTGAGGGGAAACTTCTTTACTCAGAGGGTGGTGGCTGTGTGGAATGAGCTTCCAGCAGAAGTGGTGGAAGCAGGATCGATTTTAACATTTAAAAGTAAAGTGGATAGGTATATGGACAGGAAGGGAATGGAGGGGTATGGCCTGAGTGCAGGTAGATGGGACTAGGGGAAAACAAATGATCGGCACGTACTGGAAGGGCCGAGAGGGCCTGTTTCTGTGCTGTAATTGTTATATAACTCGTTTTGGCAGATCCCGTTGGACAAAGCGTCTTCTGACCCGACGACCTTCGCCACACCGTTTGGCAGATTCAAGTTCCTGCGAATGCCATTCGGCATCAATTCCGCTAGCGAGGTGTTCCAGCGAACGATGGAGCAGATATTCTCGGACCTGCCATGTGCCATCATCGTGGATGATATTCTGGTTTATGGGAAGGACATTGCCGAGCACGACCTGAATCTTCGCCGCGTCCTGGATCGGCGAACCTGAAGCTGAATCCCAAGAAGTGCCGGTTTCGTGTCTCAGAGGTCACGTATGTTGGACACGTTTTCACCTCTAACGGACTAAAACCCGACCCCTTGAAGGCAGCTGCCATCTCCGAGATGGCAGACCCCACTGACGTGCCAGGTCTACAACGATTCTTGGGCATGGTGAACTACCTTAGGAAGTTTGTACCAAAGCTCAGTGAGCTGAGTGCTCCCCTGCGGCAGCTGACAAAAAAGGATATCGCCTGGGTCTGACTCGCACATCACCAGCAGGCCTTTGACTGCCTCAAGTCGAAACTGATTAACACTCCGACATTACGGTTCTTCGACGCGAGTCGCCCCATCACCGTCACCTGTGACGCTTCCAAGTTCGGTCTGGGTGTGGCTTGCCTTCAGTCTGTCGATGGATCATTACATCATGTCTCCTATGCCTCCCGCACCATGACGGACACCGAGCAGAGGGACGCTCAGATCGAGAAGGAGCTGCTCGCGGTGGTGTTCGCCTGCTCCAAGTTCAGAGACTTCCTGTTCGGCAGCAGATTTACGGTCGAAACCAACCACCACCCAATCCTGAACAAGCCGATTCCCGCTGCCCCCGCCAGGCTACAGCGTATGATGCTGCAGCTCCAGCTCCATTTTGACATCATCTACAAGAAGGGCACCGAGATGCACATTGCAGACACCCTATCGCTCGCCCCGCGGACATCCTGTGCCCGCCACCCCTACGAAACAGAGGACTTGCTCGTACTGGGCGTTAACTTTATTCCCACCAAGCAGCTACAGCTTTTGGCCGAGCACACCGCTGCCGATCCAGTTTTGCAGCGGCTTGCCTCTGTGATTAAAGCAGGGTGGCCAACAAAGCGCTCCGCCGCGCCGTCTGAAACACAGCCTTTCTTCCTGGTCCACGACGAACAGGTGCTCCAGAATGACGTCATCGTCAAGGGACATAAAGTTGTAGTCCCGTCCTCCCTGTTTGACTTTTACTATTGTGGAGCCCATAGCGGACACCCTGGGGTCGATGCAACACTCGCCCACGCCCAGTGCCAAATCTACTGGCCTGGAATGGCCAAATATATCCGAGACCGAGTTTCTGCCTGCTCCACGTGCAACAGTCTTGCGCCACACCAGCAGCGACAGCCCCTGCTGCAACAGCCCGCCCCTGCCTTGGCCTGGTCCTCGTTGGCTGCGACATCTTCGAGTGGCGTGGTAACCACTACCTTGTCCTGGTCGACTCGTACTCAAACTGGTTCAAAGTGGATTTACTGACATCCCTCACGTCGGAGATGGTGATCCGAAAGCTGCGGAAACACTTCTCCACTTTTGGGTCCCCTGTCAGGCTGCAGACTGACAACGGCAGGCAGTTTACCAGCCGAGAATTCAAAAGTTTTGCCGATAAGTGGAATTTCGTGCATTTCACCAGCAGCGCAGAGTACTCACAGAGCAACGGCCTTGCAGAACGGGCAGTCCGCAGCACCAAGCTTCTGATGGAACAGGCGAGACTGTCCAACTCTGATTTGTATTTGGATCTCCTGAACCTCAGGAATGTTTCCAGGGATCCGGCCATGGGGTCACCTGCTCAGCATCTGATGTCCAGAACAACCAGATCTACCATCCCGATTGCCCAGCGCCAGCTGCAACCTAGGGTGCTGGAGCCTGCCTCCGTGCAGAGGCGCATTCAAGAGAAACATGACAGCCAGCGGCGTTCCCACAATCGGTCGTGCAGACCACTCGATCCTCTGTTGCCTGGACAGGTTGTTCGGTTGCAGACCGCCGGTGGTCACTCCAGTCTGGCTACCGTGGTTGGAGTGGCCAACTCACCTCGTTCGTATCTGGTCGACTATGAGGGTACCATCTACCGAAGAAGCCGACAACACCTGCTTGCGGTTAATGAGCCGAAGCCGCAGCCCCCGGGGCCCTATGCCCCGCCACTCTCATACCAGCAGCCGGCTGCCGTCCCAGCCAGTGTTCCCTGCATGCCTCGATCCCCATATCGAGCACCCGGTTCCCCTCTGCGCGGGTCTCCTGTTGCCGGTCGCGGTTCTCACTCTCCTGTTTCTCCCACCCCACCGCCCTACCCTGGTTCTCCAGCTGCCTCGTGTCCTCCTGTTTCTTCTGCTCTCTTCGGGGAAGGGGAAGACATCCGTACGCGCTCGGCCGGATTAGTAAGCCACCTGTTCGTTATGGCGATTTTGTTTAATTCTGCTGTTTAATTCTGTTGTTGTGACAACAATCTGTTTTGATTTTGTAAGGGGAAGGATGTATATGGTTTATATATGCAACCAAAAACATAGTTACCTCAGTACCATTAACCCCGCCTAGTTAACATCAATCATAACGCCTTCCCCTTCCTGGGTACAGTTCAGTAGAAGAATGTAGCCAGTGCTTGAGGATGTATGTAATACCCTGTGCTATCATTAAAAGATGTTGCACACTTTAAGAGTTTGTGAATTGCTTATTTACACCCGCCATCCCTGGGATCAATCTCGTGAACCTACGCTGCACTGCCTCAATCACAAGGATGACCTTCCTCAAATGAGGAGACCAAAACTGTACGCAATACTCCAGATGTGGTGTTACCAGAGCCCTATACAACTGCAGAACCTCTCTACTCCTATACTGAAATCCTCTTGTTATGAAGCCAACATTCCATTAGCTTTCTTCACTGCCTGCTGTACCTGTAAGCCAACTTTCAGTGACCAGTGTACAAGGACACCCACTCTGTCTCTGCATCTCTCACTCCAGGACTGTTTGGAATCTGTAGATTGGGCAATGTTCAGGGACTCGGCAACGGACCTGAATTAATACGCCAGTCGCTATAGACTTCATAAAGAAATGTGTGGAGGACTGCAAGGTGATTTGGATAGGTTGGGTGAGTGGGCAAATGCATGGTAGATGCAGTATAATGTGGATAAATGTGAGGTTCTCCTCTTTGGTGGCAAAAACAAGAAAGTAGACTATTATCTGAATGGTGGCCGATTAGGAAAAGGGGAGATGCAACGTGATCTGGGTGTCATGGTACACCAGTCATTGAAAGTAGGCAGTGAAGAAAGCGAATGGTATGTTAGCATTCATAGCAAAAGGATTTGAGTATAAGAGCAGGGAGGTTCTACTGCAGTTGTACTGGGCCTTGGTGCCATGACACCCAGATCACGTTGCATCTCCCCTTTTCCTAATCGGCCACCATTCAGATAATAGTCTACTTTCCTGTTTTTGCCACCAAAGAGGAGAACCTCACATTTATCCACATTATACTGCATCTACCAGGCATTTGCCCACTCACCCAACCTATCCAAATCACCTTGCAGCCTCCTAGCATCCTCCTCACAGCCAATTTTGTGTCATCCGCAATCTTGGAGATGTTGCATTCAATTCCCTCGTCCAAATCATTAATATATATTGTAAATAGGTGGGGACCGAGCACTAAGCCTTGCGGTACCCCACTAGTCAATGTCTGCCATTCTGAATTGGACCGGTTTACTCCTACTCTTTGCTTCCTGTCTGCCAGCCAGTTCTCTATCCACATCAACACTGAACCCCCAATACCATGTGCTTTAGGTTTGCATACTAATCTCTTATGTGAGACCTTGTCGAAAGCCTTCTGAAAGTCCAGATTTAACACATCCGCTGTTCTCCCTTATCCACTCTACTAGTTACATCCTCAAAAAATTCTATGAGATTCATCAGACATGATTTACCTTTCATAAATCCATGCTGACTTTGTCCAATGATTTCACCTCTTTCCAAATCTGCTGCTATCCCATCTTTAATAACTGACTCTATGATATAAGACTAACTGGTTTGTAATTCCCCGTTTTCTCACTCCCTCCCTTTTTAAAAAGTAGGGTTACATTAACTACCCTCCAATTTTCAGGAACTACTCCAGGATCTAAAGAGTTTTGAAAAATTATCACTAATACATCCACTATTTCTGTGGTTACTTCCTTAAGTACTCTGAGATGCAGCCTATCTGGCCCTGGGGATTTATTGGCCTTTAATCCATTCAGTTTACCTAACACCACTTCCCGGCTAACCTAGATTTCACTCAGTTCCTCCATCTCATTTGATCCCCGGTCCCTTGCTTTTTCCGGCAGATTATTTATGTCTTCCTTAGTGAAGACCGAACCAACGTAGTTATTCAATTGGTCTGCCATGTCCTTGTTCCCCAAGCTCAATTCACCAGTTTCTGACTGCAAGGGACCTACATTTGTTTTAACTAATCTTTTTCTCTTCACATATCTATAAAAACTTTTGCAGTCAGTTTCTATGTTCCCTGCCACTTTTTTTTCATAATCTATTTTCCTATTTCCTAATTAAGCCCTACTCTGCTGGACTCTGTCCCACTCTGCTGGAATTTCTCCCAGTCCTCTGGTAGGCTGCTTTTTCTGGCTAATTTGTATGCTTCATCTTTTGTTTTGATACTATCCCTGATTTCCCTTGTTATCCACAGATGCATTACCTTCCCTGATTTATTATTTTGCCAAACTGGGATGAACAAATGTTGTAGTCCATCCATGCAGTCTTTAAATGCCTTCCATTGCATATCCACCGACAACCCATTAAGAATCACTTGCCAGTCTAACTTGGCCAATTCACGTCTCATACCCTCAAAGTTACCTTTCTTTAAGTTCAGTACCCTTGTTTCTGAATTAACAATGTCACTCTCCATCCTAATGAAGAACTCAACCATATTATGGTCACTCTTGCCCAAGGGGCCACACACAAGACTGCTAACTACCCCTTCCTCATTACTCAATACCCAGTCTAGAATAGCCTGCTCTCTCGTTGGTTGCTCTACATGTTGGTTTAGAAAACTATCCCGCGTCCATTCCAAGAAATCTTCTTCCTCAGCACCCCTGCCAATTTGATTCACCCAATCTATATGTAGATTGAAGTCACCCATTGTAACTGTTTTACCTTTTGTTGCACGCATTTCTAATTTCCTGTTTGATGCCATCCCCAACTCCACTACTACAGTTAGGTGGCCTGTACACAACTCCCTCTAGCGTTTTCTGCCCCTTATTGTTTTGCAGCTCTACCCATATCGATTCCACATCCTCCAAGTTCCACATCCTCCCAGTCTGAAGAAGGGTCTCGACCCGAAACGTCGCCTATCTCCTTCGCTCCTTAGATGCTGCTGCACCCGCTGAGTTTCTCCAGCTTTTTGTGTACCCTCCTCCAAGTTAATGACTTCCTTTCTATTGCGTTAATCTCCTCTCTAACCAGCAACGCTACGCCACCTCCTTTTCCTTTCTGTCTATCCCTCCTGAATATTGAATATCCCTGGATGTTCAGCTCCCAGCCTTGGTCACCCTGGAACCATGTCTCCATGATCACAACAATATCATATTCATTATTAACTATCTGTACATTCAACTCATTCACATTACGAATGCTCCTTGCATTGAGACACAAAGCCTTCAGGCTTGTTTTTACAACACTCTTACCCCTTACACAATTATGTTGAAAAGTGACCCTTTTTGATTTTTGCCCTGCCACTTTTACTTTTCACCTTGCTACCTATTGCTTCTACCCTCATTTTACACCCGTCTCTCTGTTCATGCTCCCATCCCCCTGTCACATTACTTTAAATCCTCCCTGACAGCACTAGCAAACACTCCCCCAAGGACATTGGTTCCATTCCAACCCAGGTGCAGACCGTCCTGTTTGTACTGGTCCCACCTCCCCCAGAACTGGTTCCATTGCCCTAGAAATTTGAATCCCTTCCCCTTGCACCATTTTTCAAGCCACTTATTCATCTGCAATATCCTCCTATTTCTACTCTGACTAGCACGTGGCACTGGTAGTAATCCAGATATTATTACGTTTGAGGTCCTACTTTTAAATTTATCTCCTAGCTCCCTAAATAGGACCTCATCCATTTTTTACCTACATCGTTAGTGCCAATGTGCACCACGACAGCTGGCTGTTCACCCTCCCCCTCCAGAATGTTCTGCAGCCATTCAGTGACATCCCTGACCCTTGCACCAGGGAGGCAACATACCATCCTGGAGTCTCGTTTGCGGCCGCAGAAATGCCAATCTATTCCCCTTACAATTGAATCTACTATTACTAAAGCCCTTCAACTCTTTTTTCTCCCCTCCTGTGCTGCAGAGCCACCCATGATGCCATGAACTTGGCTGCTGCTGCCTTCTCCTGATGAGCCATCTCCGCTAACAGTATCTAAAATGGTATATCTGTTTAGGAGGGGACTCACTTTAGCCACAAGGGCCACATCCAACTCCCTCTTAAATATGGCCAATGAACTGGCCTCAACTACCTTCTGTGGCAGAGAATTCCACAGATTCACCACTGTGTGAAAAACGATTTTCTCATCTCGGTCCTAAAAGACTTCCCCCTTATCCTTAAACTCTGACCCCTTGTCCTGGACTTCCCCAACATTGGGAAAAATCTTCCTGCATCTAGCCTGTCCAACCCCTTAAGAATTTTGTACGTCTCTATGAGATCCCCCCTCAATCTTCTAAATTCCAACGAGTACAAGCTGAGTCTATCCAGTCTTTCTTCATATGGAAGTCCTGCCATCCCAGGAATCAGTCTGGTGAACCTTCTCTGTACTACCTCTATGGCAAGAATGTGTTTTTTCCTCAGATTAGGAGACCTAAACTGTACGCAATAATTCACTGAACCCTTGACTCACTGAACCCTGAACCAGTCCGCTTCCATCAATCAGCGGCTTCCACCAGCCCACTTCCTTTGAAATGTGGAACGTTACAGATTGGGTACTTCTCCGCTCGCTCCAACGGCTCCTGGGCCTCTGTGGAACAAACCCCCTGCTCGATTTTATAACTCACCGCCCGGAAACTCCTCCTCTTGCTCCAATGGCTCCTGGGCCTCTGATGAAACTAATTTAATTCAGTTCTCTTAATTTTTAAGAAAGTTATGGGCTTTTGACTGTCCTTGATCACAGCTTTTGTGTTTGTTAAGTTTTTTTTTTTTTCACGTTTCTTTCCATTCATCTTTTTCATAAATGTCTCATTTTCTTTCAATGGAAAAAAAAAAAAAAAGCAATATCAATATTTTTTTTCTCAATTTTTCATCTTTTTTTTTCAACAATAAAGAAAAAAAAAAGGAACAAGATGCTAATTTCCGAGTATAAAAATGGCCATAACTGTGTTAATACTGAAGATATGAAAGTGAATTAGGTGTCAAATTAAACTTCTTTTTATGCTTTATCTGATGGGATAAATTGCAGACTTGATTTTTAAAATCTCAAAATGTTGTAACATTGCTACATGATAAAATACATCATTATATTGCCAAAGTATTAAACATGATATACATATTTAAAATGCACAAATGTAAATACAAGTACACAGTGCATGGATAGATATGTTCCTGTACATAAAGTCACAATAGACCTATAGCTCTCTGTCTCTCTCAATCTCCATCTCTTTGATTGTTCCTCTCTCTCTCTTTCTTTCTGTGTTCTCCCCTCTCGCTCTCTCCCTCTCTCTGTGCCATCCCTTTCTCCCCCTTTCTCCCCCTCTCCTCCCCTCCCGCTCTCCCTCTCGTCCCTCTCTCCCCTCACCCCCTCCTATCCCCATGTTTGTTGTGGCCCGGTCCGGCTCCCCGCCAACCACAGTCCCGCTCACTGTGTGTCTCCCGTGAGAGGTCCGCAGGGACTGTGGAGCCGCCGCCGCACAGAATCCCCCAGCCCCGGCGGCCCGCCCGGGTACTCTCGGCGCGCCCCGCCCGCCGGGTACTCAAGCCCGCGCCCGCCCGGGTACTCACGGCCCGCCGCCCGCCCGAGGTACTCACGGCCCGCGCCCGCCCCCGCCCGGGTACTCACAGACCGCGCCCGCCCGGGTACTCACGGCCCGCCCGCCCGCCCGGGTACTCAACGGCCCGCGCCGCCCGCCAGGGTTCTCACGGGCCCTCGCCCCGAACGGCTACTCACGGCCGGCCGCGGCCCGCCCTGGAGTGAAAGAAACGGGACGATACAGAAGCGATTATCACTCCGTGTGATGGCAGCCAGCGGGTCCTCCAGGCGGGCGAGCGGATTCTTAGATGGTCCTCCAGGCCAGGACGGGGTGAGCCGAGCTCCGGTGGGTCCTCCGGGCCGGTCCTCCATGCGGGGTGATATCGCCCTGTATCGTCCCGTGTTTTCACCGCTCCCTCTCTTCCCCCCTCTCCCTCTATCCCCTCCTCTCCTCACTTAACTCCCCCCCTCCCTATCCCCCTCTCACTCTGCCCCCCCTCCTCCTCCCTACCCCTCCTCCCTCTCTCTCTCCTCCTCTCTCTCTCCATCTCTCCCCTCCCTCCAGCTCTGTCCCCTCCTCTCTGGATCTCAAACCAGGGCCCATGAGGAGGGGGATGCAGGGGGATACATCGTTACCCGGGATCCAACGGGGGCCGAGGAAGCCAAGGAGGGGGGACAGAATTTCCTGAAATCTAGAAAATGTTTTGCATATATTTAGTGAAGACTAGCATTCACATTTTGTGTGAGCCGACATAGTTTTATATGCGTATGTGTGGGTGTGTGTGTTGTGGGTGTGTGTGCGGGTTGGTGTTGTGTGTTGGGGTGTGTGTGCGGTGTGTGTGTGTGCGGGGTGTGTGCGTGTGTGTGCGTGTGTGGGTGTGTGTTCTTTGTGGGGTGTGCGTTTATGTGTGGGTGTGTGTTTGTGTGGGTGCGTTAGTCTAGTGGGGTGGAGTGGGTGTGTGTGTAGAGCTCTAGGTGTGGGTGTGTGTGGTTGTGGCGCGTGTGTGTGTGTGTGTTTGTCGTGTGGGTGGTGGAGACCAGTGTCTGTGCCTATTGAAAACAGGCACCCCCTCTTGGGGAACTGTCGGGGGAGTCGATGTTTCCAGTCCGAGCGGCGGACACGTTGATGGCTCCAAACCTCGAGATGGGACTCGACAGGCGAGACCGACGTCGGGCAGAGCCATATTGGTGGGTGACTCCATTGTCCGAGGAGCAGACAGGAGATTCTGTGGCGGCAGACAAGATGCGAGGATGGTCTGTTGCCTCCCTGGTGCCACGGTACAGGATGTCACGAGCCAAATTCAGTACATTCGAGAGAGAGAAGGTGAACAGCCAGCAGTAGTTGTGTACGTAGGCACAAACGACATCGGGAAGAAGAGGAAGGAAGTTCAGAGGGTTGGGAAGAAGACTGAAAGGCAGGTCTTCAAGGGTGGTTATCTCTGGATTGCTTGCAGTACCTCGTGCTAGTGAGGACAGTAACAGGGAGATAGGGGATCTGAATGTGTGGCTGAGGGGCTGGAGCATGGAGCAAGGATTTTGATTTATAGACCACTGGGATCTCTTCTGGGGTAGGGGTGACATTGAAACAGGAGATATGGAGTCCGTATGGATAGAACTAAGGAATTGTAAGGGTAAAAATACCATAATGGGACTTATCTACAGGCTCCCAAATAGTAGCCTGGACATAGGGCGCAAGTTGAATCAGGAGTTAAAATTGGCATGTAGCAAAAGTAATGCTGTGGTTGTTATGGGAAATTTCAACATGCAGGTAGAGTGGGAAAATCAGGTTGGTACTGGACCCCAAGAAAGAGACTTTGCAGAGTGCTTTTGTGATCGGATTCTTAGAGCAGCTTGTATGTTTTTTGAAGTACAGAGAGAAGGCAATTCTGGATTTAGAGTTATGTAATGAACCGGAAGTTTGATAAAGGACCTCGAGGTTAATGCGCCAATTTAGGAAGTAGTGACCATAACATGGTCAGTTTAATTAGAATTAGAGGAGGAGAGAGGGATAGATCGCGAGGTGTCAGGGTTACAGTTGATAAAGGGGACTTTGGGGCCTTGAGAGGGAGCGCTGGCAAAAGTTTACTGAACGATACACTAGGCAGGATGACAGTGGAACAAAAAATGGCAGGTATTTCTAGGAATAATACAGAAGGTGCAGGATCAGTTCATTTCTAAAAGGAGAAAGATTCCAAGGAGAGTGATGGGTGACCAGTGGGCTGACAAGGGACTTCAGGGTCAGTATAGAGAAAAATAAAAGAGAAGAAGAACAACATTTTTTATTAGCAAAGTGAGCGGGAAGCAAGAGGATTGGGTAATGTTTAAAGAGCAGCAGAAGATAACTAAAACGACAATACGGGAGAAAAGATGAGGTATGAAGGTAAGCTAGCCAAGAATATAAAGGGGGAAAGTAAAAGCTTCTTTAGGTATGTGAAGAGAAAAATTAGTTAAGACCAAAGTTGAACCCTTGAAGACCGAAAAAGATGAACGTATTATGGGGAACAAGGAAATTGCAGATGAGTTGAACAGGTACTTTGGATCTGCCTTCAGTAAGGAGGACACAAACAATCTTCCTGATAAAGTAGTGGCCAGAGGATCTGGGGTGACAGAGGAACTGAAGGAAATCCCACATTAGGAGTAATGGTATGGGTAGAATGTGGACTGAAGGCTGATAAAATCCCCAGGGCCTTATGGTCTGCATCCCAGGAGGGCACTTAAGGAAGAGGCTCTAGAATAGTCGTGGATGCATTGGTGGATAATTTTCCAATTGTCTATAGATTCAGGATCAGTTTCCTGTGTATGTGGAAGGAGTAGCTAATGTTATCCCACTTTTTAAGAAAGGCGGGAGAGAGAAAACAGGGAAGTATAGACAGTTAGTCCTGACATCGTGTGGTGGGGAAGATGCTGGGAGTCAATATAGAAGATGAAATAGCCGTTCATTTGGATATCAGTAACAGGATCGGGTCCGAGTCAGCATGGGTATTTACAACGTTCCCGAGACCCCCTCCCAAAGTAATGTCAATGATTTCTCATGCGTGCACAAGCTTCTGTGAATTTTTTAGATGTAACTAGGCCGCCAAAATTGGCGCTACAAAGGGCCGTGTCAGTGGATGTACGCTGTACCTGGCACTTTCAGAAAGCATTTGATAAGGTCCCACATAGGAGATTAGTGGGCAAAATTAGGGCACATGTATTGGGGATAGAAGGATAGGTTGGGGGGAGTGGGGGATGCCTGGCAGATGACATTTAATGTGGAAAATGTGAGGTTGTCCACTTTGGTAAGCAAACAAAACAGGAAGCAAATTACTATCTCGAACTGGCGTCAATTTGGGGAGGGAAAGGGGAAGTACAACGGGATCTGGTGGGACGAGGTCCATGTACATCAGTTATGAAAGTAAGTCAGCCATTTAGAACGGAGTATGATAAAAACACACATTTTTCTCAAAGACGAGTTTGTGAGTGAGTGTGAGGAATTCCTCTGCCTCAGAAGGAGTTGGAGGCAGGTTATCTGGATGCTTTCAAGAGAGAGCTGAATAGAGCTCTTATAACAGAGTCAGGGGATGTGGGGAAAAGGCAGGAATGGGTTGATTGGGGATATGGTCAGCCATGATCACAATGAATGGCGGAGCTTGGATCGAAGGAAGGGCTTGTTCAATGGCCTAATGGCCTACTCCTGCACCTATTGTCTATTATCTAAATATTTCTTCAAAAAAATGGATTCCATTGTTACTAATTTCATTTGGGACGACAAAAGCCACCGAATACATAAACGACACCTGTGCAAATCCAAAGATAATGGAGGACTAGCCTTACCCAATTTTATCTTTTACTATTAGGCAACAAATATTAAAACCATAATTTTCTGGCTGGATGATTCGCACCAACAGGACAACTGGCTAAGAATGGAAAGAGAAGATTGCTTGCCTTTCTCCATAGGCTTGATTGTCCTGTCTCCAATATCCCGGAATAAGTCAATGTATGAGCATAACCCTATAATACATGGAAACAGTTGAAGCTCAGTCTCAAATTGAGAGCCATGTCTCACCTTCTTCCTATTGTAAACAATCCCTCTTTTAAACCCTCTACTTTAGATGGTGTTTTCACCCAGTGGAAGAACAAGGGAATCAACACTGTGGGAGACCTTTATCAGAACAGGACGCTTTCCTCCTTCCAAGACTTGCAGGAGAATACGAACACTAATATTTTTTTCAGACACTTCCAGGTTAGGGACTATGTGAGAACATACAGGCAAGACTACTACTCTGCAGGTCCAGACAAACTTGATGAGTGTTTGAATAGACATTCAGATACAGAGAAGTTGATATCCTACATTTACAATGTCCTTCAAAACATCAACACCCCATCATCTGAGGTTTATATGCGTGCATGGGAGGATGAGGTGGGTCAACAAATCTCCAAGGATATATGGCCCGAATGCCTTCAATACATCCACCATTGCTCCTTAAATACCAGACACTGCCTGATACAGTTCAAAGTGCAGCACAGGCTATACTACTCAAAAGCGAACTGAGCAAGGTTTCCCCAGTTTTGTACAAAAATAGAACGTTTTTGGACGGAAGTATTCAGGGTCAGCTCCAAAACACTGAAAATCCCATTAGAGCCAGACCCAAAATTGATAATACTGGGAATATTAGAGGTACGTAGTAATCTAACGGTCTTTCAACAATGCTTTCTCAATATCAGCAAATTAACTTCTACTTAAATTCTGTAAAAAGACTGCAGTCCCTCCAGTGAAGATGTGGGTTACAGAAATGACGGATACACTACATCTAGCGAGAATTAGGTTTGTCTTGAATGATAAACTGGAACCATTTTTAAAAATATGGATTCCTTTTATTGAATTTCTTGAGAAACACAATGGTTGAACACACATTTGAAACTGATTGTAGGGCTGGGTGAGCAGGCGCATGGGTGGGTCGACGAATATATCTCCTCTCTTTTCTTCTTTCTTTCTTTTCTCTCTTCTTATCCTTCTTCTCTAAAATAAATATTTAATAAAAGCTAATAGCTTCTGCACAAGAATCCCAGCAGCTAACACGCCTCGGTTTTGGACTTTATCAACTCCACCATTAACAGTGTTACCTCCCTCAAACGGATTACCACATTCCCGAATCAGAAGCCATGGATGAACAGAGAGGTCAGGCTACTGCTGAAGGCACATGACACCGCTTTCAGGTCAGGCGATGCTCAAGCCTACAGTTCATCCAGGGCTAACCTGAAGAGGGGCATCAAGAAGGCCAAGCACAGCTACAAGCTAAGGATCGAGGAGCACTTCAAGAACAACTCCGACCCCCGACGCATCCAGGCCATCACGGACTATAAACCCACCACCCCCACATCCAGCGACGCCTCCTTCCTTGAGGAGCTTAACCACTTTTATGGCCCCTTTGACAGGGACAATCAAGAGATGGCCATCATGGCTGTGCTCCCTGCTGATCACCAGCCCCTCACACTCACCCCCATCGACGTGTATGCGGCACTGAGCAGGAATAATGCACGAAAGGCTGCTGGCCCTGACGGCATCCCCAGCAGCGTCCTCGGGGCCTATGCTGCACAGCTGACAGACGTCTGGACTGACATTTTCAACCTGTCACTTGCCCAGGCAGTTGTCCCCATGTGCCTTAAAACCACCTCCATCGTGCCGGTGCCAAAACACTCCAATGCGCGGTGAGCCCACTCAACGACTTCCGCCCAGTTGCACTTACTCCCATCATCACTAAGTGCTTCGAGAGGCTGGTCCTGGCACACATCAAAGGCTGCCTACCGCCCACACTGTACCCCTATCCGTTTGCCTACCACAAGAACAGGAGTACGGAGGATGCCATCTCCACAGCACTTCATTCCGCCCTCTCCCACCCTCGACAACAAAGACACCTACGTGAGAATGCTGTTCATCGACTTTAGCTCAGCATTTAATACCATTATCCCCTCCAAACTGATCACCACACTCATCAACCTGGGCATCGACCCCTCCCTCTTCACCCTCACCCTAAACCATATAACATATAACCATATAACAATTACAGCATGGAAACAGGCCCTCTCCGCCCTTCCAGTACATGCCGAACATTTATTTTCTCCTAGTCCCATCTACCTGCACTCAGACCATACCCCTCCATTCCCTTCCCATCCATATACCTATCCAATTTACTTTTAAATGTTAAAATCAATTCTGCCTCCACCACTTCTGCTGGAAGCTCATTCCACACAGCCACCACTCTCTGAGTAAAGAAGTTCCCCTGGCATTCCACATGGCTGTGTGCTGAGCCCTCTGCTCTATTCCCTCTTCACCTACGACTGCACACCTGTACATGGTACTAACACCATCATCAAGTATGCAGATGATACAACGGTGATTGGCCTCATCAGTGACAACGATGAGTCGGCCTATAGGGAGGAGGTCCAGTTCCTAGCAGCATGGTGCGCTGACAACAACCTGGCCCTTAACACCAAGATGACCAAGGTGCTCATTGTGGACTACAGAAGGTCTAGGGGTGGCACGCACACCCCAATCCATATTAACGGGACGGAGGTGGAGCGTGTTTCCAGCTTCAGGTTTCTGGGGGTCAACATCTCTGATGACCTCTTGGACCCACAATTCCTCAACACTGACCAAGAAGGCTCACCAGAAGGTGACTACAGAAGGTCCATCTGTCTCCTCAGATTCTGGAGAACTTCTACCGCTGCGCCATCGAGAGCATCCTTACTAACTGTATCACAGTATGGTGTGGCAACTGCTGTGTATCCGACCGGAAAGCACTGCAAAGGGTGATGAAAACTGCCCACCGCGTCACCGGTTCCTCACTCCCCTCCATTGAGTTTGTCCAGGGCAAGCGATGTCTGCGAAGGGTGCGCAGCATCGTCAAGGACTGCCCTCACCCCAACCACAGACTGTTTACCCTCCTCCCATTTGGGAGGCGCTAAAGGTCTCCATTGCCGGACCAGCAGGTTCAGGTACAGCTTCTTCCCTGCGGGTGTTACCCTACTTAACTCTGCACCTTGGTGATTGCCAGTCACTCCCCCCACCCCACGGACACTCCTTCCCCCAGTGACTGATTTGCCCCCCCCCCCCCCCCCCCCCCCCCCCCCGAAAATTGCACTACTGCTACTGAATATACATATATATATATATATATTTTACTGTTCCATTATTCTGTGTTCGCACTTTTGGGTGAGATGCTAACTGCATTTCGTTGTCTCTGTACTGGTACACTGCACAATGACAATAAAGTTTGAATCTGCATCTGAATCCAACTGCGTCATAAATCCCACACACATCATTACAGGCAGACAACATTTAAAGGCAAATGCTATAATTTATGACTCACAAAATTATGCCAAATGGCTACGACAGTGATAAGATCACACATATGAGATTAGGGCACATGATATTGGGGGTAGAGTGGTGACATAGATAGAAAATTGGTTGGCAGACAGGAAACAAAGAGTAGGGATTAACGGGTCCCTTTCAGAATGGCAGGCTCGGTGCTGAGACCGCAGCTATTTACAATATATAATCAATGAGTCAGATGAAGGGATTCGGGAACATTAGCAAATTTGCAGATGACAAAAAGCTGGGTGGCAGTGTGAACTGAGAAGAGTGCTCTGAGGATGCAGGGTGACTTGGACAGGTTGGGTGAGTGGGCAGATGCATGGCAGTTTAATGTGGACAAATGTGAGATCCATTTTGGTAGCGAAACCAGGAAGGCAGATTATTATCTGAATGGTGTCAGGTTGGGAAAAGGGGAAGTACAACGGGATCTGGGGGGTCCTTGTACATCAGTCACTGAAAGTAAGCATGCAGGTACATCAGGTGGTGAAGAAAGCGAATGGCATGTTGGCCTTCGTAACAGGAGGAGTTGAGTATAGGAACAAAGAGGTCCTCCTGCAGTTGTACAGGGCCCTGGTGAGACCACACCTGGAGTATTGTCTGCCGTTTTGGTTCCCTAATTTGAGAAAGGACATTCTTGCTATTGAGGGAGTGCAGCATAGGTTCACCAGGTTAATTCCCGGGATGGCAGGACTGTCGTTTGCTGAGAGAATGGAGTGGCTGGGCTTGTACACTCCACTGGAAATTTAGAAGGATGATTAGGGGATCTATATTGAAACATATCAGATTATCAAGGGTTGGACACGCAAGTAGACAGGAGACACTAATATGTTCCCAATGTTGGGGGAGTCCAGAACTCAGGGTCCACAGTATTAAGACATAAGGGGTAATATCCACAGCCCATTTAGAATGGAAACACTTTTTCACACAGAGAGTTGTGAGTCTGAGGAATTCTCTGCCTCAGAGGGTGGTGGAGGCCGGTTCTGTGGATACTTTCAAGAGGGAGCTAGATAGGGCTCTTAAAAATAGCAGTCAGGGGATATGGGGAGAAGGCAGGGACGGGGTACTGATTGTGGATGATCAGCCATGATCACAGTGAATGGCGGTGCTGGCTCAGAGGGCCCATTGGCCTACTCCTGCACCTATTGTCTATTGAGGTTCCCTGTGGGAAGAGGGGGAGCATTAGTACCCAGCGCAGTCAGACACGTGGTGTGAGAGTCTGCAGTGTGCTGAGCCTCGGACTCTGGTAAGGCGACAGCTGCGGCCCACTGGTGGGCGGTGGAGTGGCCAGGGTCAGCAGAGTCACTGGTCGAGGCTCGCGAGGGGTGGAGTGGCGCATGGGTGAAGTGTTGGAAGTGCGGTCAGTGGATAAACGGAAAGACAGCAAGGGTCAGCGGCTCTGGTGAGTCGGTGAAGGTCAGCGGCAACGGCCATGGGTTAGGCCGCACGGGAAGGTCGACGACAGCAGCATTGTCAGTGGTCCAGGCACGAGATCAGTCAGGAAGGCGGTGAGTGTTGGTGCTGCTCCTCGTGGCAGCAATTGTGTCACAGGGCTGTCAGTTCCGCCTGTCCCTTACTCCCCCAAGCTGGTTTCCTCCCATTCCCCTTTCTCCCCCAATCTGGCAACCTCCCATCCCTTACCCCCCCCACCCCCCCAAGCTGGCAACGTCCCATTACCCTTACTCCCCCAATCTGGCTCCCACCACACTGTCACGGACTGTGGGTCGGCAGAGCCCGCACACACGGGGTCGAGTGGAGCAGGGCCGCAGCTCCGGGCAGTGGACACACAGGGATGTAAACCTGGCAATGTCCCCGTAAGCTGCAGCAGAGTTGGGGACAGTCTGGTCCCTCCGCCCACCCAGTCACTGACCACTCTGCACCGGCACCACAACCCCCCTACCTGGGTGATTCACCCCCCCCCCTCGACCCAAACACCGGGATGATGCACCCCCACTTTGACCCACACACCGGGGTGATTTACCTCCGACCCACACACCGAGGTGATTCACCCTCCCAACCCCCACATGGGATGATTCACCCCCGGACTTGCACATGGGGTGATTCACCCGGGCGGCGGGCTGCCTGTAGCCCCGGCACCGCGTTTCAGCCGCCAAATGCCAAACGCCAATTGCAGGAGCTATCTGAAGCAGTGGGGAGGTGACCGACTGCCCTACGGCTACAGATATGCATGGAGGCGAGAATAATTTCTTATCATTATGAAGATGGTTGGCATTTTCTTTCATTATTGATAGCAAAAGGTAAATTCCGAAGAACACAGTGAGGTCAAGAAAAACTTTCCTTTATTAGTTACGTAGGGCACAAATGCGAGAGATGGATAGATGGAATGGGTAATAATAATAATAATAATAATAATAATAATAATATCTTTTATTGTCATTACACATAAGTGCAATGAGATTTTGTTACAAATGACCCGTAACGTTACCCATTCCTTCCAGCACCTAACTATCCACATGGCGGTGTGCCAGCAGGCTGGCGGAATGGGCAAAGACCCTGTGGTTTTAACACAGAGAGTGGTGAATCTGTGGAATTCTCTGCCACAGAAGGTAGTTGAGGCCAGTTTGTTGGCTATATTTAACATAGAAACATAGAAATTAGGTGCAGGAGTAGGCCATTCAGCCCTTCGAGCCTGCACCGCCATTCAATATGATCATGGCTGATCATCCAACTCAGTATCCCGTACCTGCCTTCTCTCCATACCCTCTGATCCCCTTAGCCACAAGGCCCACATCCAACTCACTCTTAAATATAGCCAATGAACTGGCCTCAACTACCCTCTGTGGCAGAGAGTTCCAGAGACTCACCACTCTCTGTGTGAAAAAAGTCTTTCTCATCTCGGTCTTAAAGGATTTCCCCCTTATCCTTAAGCTGTGACCCCTTGTCCTGGACTTCCCCAACATCGGGAACAATCTTCCTGCATCTAGCCTGTCCAACCCCTTAAGAATTTTGTAAGTTTCTATAAGATCCCCTCTCAATCTCCTAAATTCCAGAGAGTATAAACCGATCTATCCAGTCTTTCTTCATAAGACAGTCCTGACATCCCAGGAATCAGTCTGGTGAAACCTTCTCTGCACTCCCTCTATGGCAATAATGTCCTTCCTCAGATTTGGAGACCAAAACTGTACGCAATACTCCAGGTGTGGTCTCACCAAGACCCTGTACAACTGAAGTAGAACCTCCCTGCTCCTGTACTCAAATCCTTTTGCTATGAAAGCTAACATACCATTCGCTTTTTTCACTGCCTGCTGCACCTGCATGCCTACTTTCAATGACTGGTGTACCATGACACCCAGGTCTCGCTGCATCTCCCCTTTTCCTAATCGGCCACCATTTTAATAATAGTCTGCTTTCCTGTTTTTGCCACCAAAGTGGATAACCTCACATTTATCCACATTATACTGCATCTGCAAACATTTGCCCACGCACCCAGCCTATCCAAGTCACCTTGCAGTCTCCTAGCATCCTCCTCACAGCGAACACTGCCCCCCAGCTTAGTGTCATCCGCAAACTTGGAGATATTGCCTTCAATTCCCTCATCCAGATCATTAATATATATTGTAAATAGCTGGGGTCCCAGCACTGAGCCCTGCGGTACCCCACTAGTTACTGCCTGCCATTGTGAAAAGGACCCGTTTACTCCTACTCTTTGCTTCCTGTTTGCCAGCCAGTTCTCTATCCACATCAATACTGAACCCCTAATACCGTATGCTTTAAGTTTGTATACTAATCTCTTATGTGGGACCTTGTCGAAAGCCTTCTGGAAGTCCAGATATACCACATCCACTGGTTCTCCCTTATCCACGCTACTAGTTACATCCTCGAAAATTCCACAAGATTCGTCAGACATGATTTACCTTTTGTAAATCCATGCTGACTTTGTCCAATGATTTCACCACTTTCCAAATGTGCTGCTATCCCATCTTCAATAACTGACTCTAGCAGTTTCCCCACTACCGATGTTAGACTAACTGGTCTGTAATTCCCCGTTTTCTCTCTCCCTCCCTTCTTAAAAAGAGGGGTTACATTTGCTACCCGCCAATCCTCAGGAACTACTCCAGAAATCTAAAGAGTTTTGAAAGATTATCACTAATGCATCCACTATTTCCTGAGCTACTTCCTTAAGTACTCTGGGATGCAGCCTATCTGGCCCTGGGGATTTATCGGCCTTTAATCTATTCAATTTACCCAACACCACTTCCCGACTGACCTGGATTTCACTCAATTACCTCCTTTGACCCACAGTCCCCTGCTATTTCAGGCAGATTATTTATGTCTTCCTTAGTGAAGACGGAACCAAAGTAGTTATTCAATTTAAGAGGGAGTTGGATGTGGCCCTTGTGGCTGAAGGGATCAGGGGGTATGGAGAGAAGGCAGGTACAGGATACTGAGTTGGATGATCAGCCATGATCATATTGAATGGCGGTGCAGGCTCGAAGGGCCGAATGGCCTACTCCTGCACCTAATTTCTATGTTTCTATGTCACAGAGCAGGTAGGTGAAGGGGCACTGGCCAGTGTGGACTCGCTGGTGCTCGAGCAGGTGGTCAAGGCGGGTGAAGCCCTTACCACAGAATGGGCAGGGGAAGGGATGCTCACCACTGTGGGTACGCCGGTGCTGCCATAGGCTGGAAATGCGGGTGAAACCCTTGCCACACTCAGCGCACACAAAGGGTTTCTCTCTGGTGTGTATCCGCTGGTGTCCCCACAGCCCCCACACGTTCTTGTCACAGTGGGAGCAGCTGCTCGCCGGTGTGGGTCTGCCGATGCTGCCGCAACCCCCACAAGCTGTCAAACGCCTCAACGCCGTACAGGCAGTTGTAGGGCTGGCCACTAGTGTGCACGCTCTGGTGAGACAGGGCATGGGAGGCCCTGGCAAAGTGCTCTTCACAAATTGGGCTGGGGATGGGATGGTCGCCGTCATGCGCCCGCTGGTGCTCCAACATGTTGGAGGAGCGGGTAAAGCCCTTGCCGCATTGGGCGCACGTGTAGTGGTGTTCGCTGGTGTGGGTGCGCCGGTGCTTCAGCAGGTTGCTGGAGTGGTTGAAGCCCTTTCCGCACTGGGTGCAGGTGTAGGGGTGCTCGCCGGTGTGGATGCGCCAGTGCTCCAGCAGGTGACTGGACTGGGTGAAGCCCTTGCCGCACTGGACGCAGGTGTAGGGGCGCACTCCGGTGTGGGTGCGCTGGTGCACCAGCAGGCGACTGGACTGGGTGAAGCACTTGCCGCACTTGGCACAGGTGTAGGGCTGCTAAAAGGTGTGGGTGCTCTGGTGCCGCCGCAGGTTGCTGGACTGGATAAAGCCCTTGGCACAGTCACTGCAGGTGTAGGGCCGCTCCCCAGTGTGCATGCTCCTGTGCTGTTTCAGGTGTGCGACGACTTGAAGCCTTTGCCGTGTCCTGAAATTTTATCGCTTTATGTGTCCTGAAGTATCGTCGCTTTTCTCGTCCAGAAATTTCATCGCTTTACGCATCCTGAAATTTCGTCACTTTTTGCAGCCTGACGTTTGGCGTTTTAAATTTTTGTCGTCTTTCACATCGTGAATTTTCGTCGCTTTTTACGTGTGAAATTTTTGTCTCTTTTTGCATGCTGAACTTTCCTTGCTTTTCGCCTGATTAAATGTTGTCACTTTTCCTGTGCTGAAATTACATCGCGTGTCACATCCTGAAATTTCGTTGCTTCAAGCGTGCTGAAATTTCGTCGCTTTGTGCATCCAGAGATTTCGTCGCTTTTCTCGTCCAGAAGGTTTGTCGCATTTCGCATGCCGAATTTTCGTCACATTTCACATGCTGAATTTTCGTTGCTTTTCATCTCCTAAAGTTTCCTCGCTTTTCACGTGCTGAATTTTCATCTTATTTCACAAGCTGAATTTTCGTCGATTTTCATGTGTTGAAATTTAGTCGATTTTCATGTCCTGAAATATGGTAGTATTATGCGTCCTGAAGGTTCCTCGCTTTTCGCGTACTGAATTTTCATCGCTTTTCATGTGCTGAATTTTCATCGATTTTCATGTACTGAAATTCCGTCGCTTTTCACGTTCTGAACTTTCATCGCTTTATTCTCCAATTTTGTCGCTTTTTGTGTCCTGAATTTACATCTCTTTTGGCGTTTTGAATTTTCGTCGCCTTTCACGTCCTGAATTTTTGTCATTTGTCGTGTGCTGAATTTTCGTCACTTTTCGTGGGCTGAATTTTCGTTGCTTTTTGCAGGCTGAATTTTCATCGCTTTCATCGAATTTTCATCTTGAAGGCTCGTCACTTTTCGCATGCTGAATTTTCGTCACTATTCGCCTGCTAAATTTTCGTGGCATTCCATGTGCTGAAATTTCATCGCTTTTCGCTACCTGAAATTTCATCACATTTTGCGTATTAAAATTTTGTCACTTTTTGTGTGCTGAATTTTCGTCGCTTTTTGTGTGCTGAATTTTTGTCACTTTTTGTTGCATATCACCTGCTGAAATTTAATTGCTTTATGCGTCCTGAAATTTCATCACTTTTCTCGTCCTGAATTTTCGTCACTTTTCCTGTGCTGAAATGTTGTCGCGTGCTGAAATTTAATCATTTTAAACGTCATGAAATTTCGCTGCTTTTCTCATCCTGAATTTTTGTCGCTTTTCTCGTCCTGAATTTTCAGCGCTTTGCACGTGCGGAATTTTCGTTGCTTTTCACAGGCTGAATTTTTGATGCTTTTCATTGGCTGAAATGTTGTCGCTTCATGCATCCTGCAGTTTAGTCGCTTTTCATGTCCTAAAATTACGTCCCTTCACGCGTCCTGAATTTTCGTCGCTTTTTGCATGCTGAAATTTAGTTGCTTTTTGCATGCTGAATTTTCCTTGCTTTGTGCATGCTGAAATTCCGTCACTTTTCCTGCGCTGAAATTTCATCGCGTATCACGTGCTGAAATGTCATCGTTTTATGCATCCTGAAGTTACGTCGCTTTTGTTGTCCTGAATTTACGTCGCTTTTCGCGTGCTTCAATTTCATTGCTTTTAGCATCCTGAAGGTTAATAGTAAGATTAGACTTCCGGTGGTGCTGTGGAGGGCTAGAAAGCAACGCCAGCCAGCTCCGCAAAAAAAACGAGGAAAAATCGGGGAGAAAAGACCTACCTGCTGCCTGCTGTTTCTGCACCGGCTGCCGTGAGTGACGTCATCAGGCACGCAACTCGTAATGGCAACACAGCGCAGCCCACTCGCAGATAAAACAAAACTCCGGTATACAAGGAAAACGGCAGAACAAGAGCAAGGCCCGACTGGAGCCTCGGCCACAGGTAGGACACTATCCCTAGAAGATGTGTAAAAGAAAATGAAGAAAAAATCGGAAATTGAAGAACTCAAAGTTTTTTTTGTACAAGAAATGGCTGAGTTAAAGTTGGAATTAAAAACTGAATTGGCAAAAATGAATATTAAGGAAGAAATAGAAAAAATCAAGGAGGAGATGAAGGAGTTAAAGTCTGAAATTAATACCTCGGCCACGGAATTATCTGACAAACTGAGAAAGGAAATTGCAGAAATATTGACGGATCATTCTGCAAGTATAGTGGAAGAGATGAATGAAAAAATCGAAAATAAGGTGGAAATAGAAATGGAACCTGTGGTGGAAGAAATCAAGGAACAGTCGATAATCATAAAGAACCTTGACGAACCAGTCGAAACAAGTACTCAGACTACGAAAACACTCCTCAAAGAAAATCAACGTTTATCTGACTTACTGGGCAAAATAACTGATAAGTGTACCTAGTTGGAAGGGCGCCAGAGAAGACAGAACCTAAGGATCGTGGGTATTCGAGAAGGGAGAGAAAAGAATCAAGATACCCGAGAGTTTACTGCAAACTTACTGCAAAAGGTTTTATCTCTGGAACAAAAGCCTTTACTCGCCCGAGCACACAGAGTCATGAGACGTTATACAACGCAAGACGCCCCTCCAAGACAAATGATAGTAAAAGTCCAGTATGATCATGTCCTGGAGGAGATGATGAAGAAAATTATAAAAAGTAGAAATCTTACATATGAAGAAGATTCGATCAGCATTTACCGAGACTATCCAGCAGAGGTCTCCAAGAAACGAAATGCAGTTCAAGGAGTCCCAAAAGAATTTTGAGGGAAGTGAAGAATCTGAAGTACAGTCTAAAGGTACCCAGCCACCCTGAGAATTACCTACAACCAGGAAGAACATTATTTCAAAAACCCAGCGGATGCAATGAGCTTTGCCCAAGGGATTAAGGAGCGAGAGGTAGACTGAATGAAAGCTTCAAAGATGAACTATAACAACAATTAAATTGTACTTTCAAGATTGGAATGGACTATGGACTATGGATTATGGACTTGTTTCATCTAAAGAAGATGGAGAAGGATGCGGATGGGAGATTCGGGGAGATACGGATTGGAGACACTCCTATGGATATACTAATAATTAGAATAGTAACACTACTAATATCAATAACTAACACATACTAAAATTATATACTGTGGTATTATTATTAATTAAAGCTAATAACACTACCAATTAATGATTAACAACTAACTATAAGCTGATTTACTTAGGATTAAGTAAATAGTAAATATAAATACACAAAATATAAACTTTGACTTTATTTATCCCCCGGTTACTTTTTATTATTTTTTTTTCTTTTTCTATATTGTCTTCCCTTTTTCTTATTTATTATTATTACTTTATTTATTTTACATTTTCTTATTATTATTGCTTTTAATAAGTATTAAGTATAGATATTATCAAATACTTGACTGATGGATTTTGTACACATAAGAGTTTAATACTCCCGGTTAATATTTGTATGGAATAACAATTTTAATGAACCATGGAAATGGATAAGTTAGTAACATCGACTATGGAAGTCTATAGATTGCAGCCATGGTATAGTATGGCTAGCAAGCACTAACTACACCAATATTAGATGTAGTTTTTTTCTTTTCTTTGTGTACCCTATTAATCTCTTAATCTATCCTTTTTTTAATATTATCTCTTGTTATTATTTATTTTACTTTTGAATGGAAGTTATAAATTAATGCAAAGGAGGTATATACGTGAGAGATACTCAAGGTTCTTGAAATTCATCTATTTGGAGTTTGGGTGTAAAGTCGGGTATGTCGAGCTGAACCATTTGCCCTATTATATATTCCTTTAGATAAAAGATGCAAGACTTACAAATGAATATGGGGAATGGAGGAATAACGTTTTGTAGCTGGAATGTTAAAGGTATTAACGAACCAATTAAGAGCGGTAAAGTATTAACACACTTAAAAGCACTTAAAGCAGATGTGGTATTCATCCAAGAGACACATCTAAAAAAAGAGGCAGAACATAGATTAACAATATAAACCATATAACCATATAACAACTACAGCACGGAAACAGGCCCTCTCGGCCCTTCCAGTCCGTGCCGACCATTTGTTTTCCCCTAGTCCCATCTACCTGCACTCAGACCATACCCCTCCATTCCCTTCCCGTCCATATACCTATCCACTTTACTTTTAAATGTTAAAATCGATCCTGCCTCCACTGCTTCTGCTGAAAGCTCATTCCACACAGCCACCACCCTCTGAGTAAAGAAGTTCCCCCTCACGTTACCCCTAAACTTCTGTCCCTTAATTCGCATGTCATGCCCTCTTGTTTGAATCTTCCCTACCCTCAATGGGAAAAGCTTATCCACATCAATCAGTCTATCCCTTTCATCATTTTAAAGACCTCAATCAAGTCCCCCCTTAACCTTCTGCGCTCCAAAGAATAAAGACCTAACTTGTTCAACCTTTCTCTGTAACATAGTTGCTGGAACCCAGGCAATATTCTAGTAAATCTCCTCTGTACTCTCTCTATCTCTAAATGATTTTTGTCAATGTATACGGCTCAAATTTTGACAGCCCACTGTTTTTAAAAAAAATATTTAATACTATTCCGGAATTATCACAACACAACTTAATAATTGGAGGAGATTTAAATTGTACACTAGATCCTTATTTGGACAGATCATCAAAACAACGGAAACTTAAATCGCATTCCAGTGATCTAATAAATGCATATATAGATACTAGTAATATTAAAGATGTTTGGAGAATGCAAAACCCAGCTGGACGGGAATACTCATTTTACTCACCTGTGCATAAAACCTATTCAAGAATAGATTATTTTTGTAATTTAAAACTTATTTTCCCATTCACTCTTATAATTCAAAATATCATAAATTTATAATTTTCAGATCACATAACCTTAACTTTTATGATGAAAATAACTGGTAAAACGGAAAAAACAGGACATTGGAGATTTTAACCCACAAATTTTAAAAAGACAAAATAACTCAAGAAATACATCACAAAACAGATCCAAGATTTTCTTTGAAATAAATGATACCCAGAAATATCTTCATCCCTATTATGGAAACTTTCTAAAAGCGTAATCTTCGGAATTATGATATCCTCTCAAGCATTTTATAGATAAAGAGAATCGGAGGGAACAACAGGCCATTGGAAAAGGAGATGCAAACAATTAGATACAGAAAAACGCTGTTAACCCAACGCATAATAAAACATTATAAAATCTTGCAATTGAAATAAATTAATAAAATAGTCAGACCAAGTTTGTAGAAAACTATAACCAATATACAAAACAAATACAATTTGAATTCGGAGATAAACCACAAAAAATATTGGGGCTGCGTCCAATTACGAAAATTGAAGAGAAAAAATTAATCATAAGATTGAAATCAGACCAAAGGGAATTGAGAGTAGGTAACAGGGGCGACGACGGAGTGCATATACGGATGTGAGGGGAGATTGGATTGTGTGCAAAGTGAGTATATGCGAGCGAACGCGATTGGATGAGTAGATCAGGGTTGCGAGGCTCGATGAGCAGTCTAGACAGAAAATCGGAGATGGATGCGGTGGATCTCGATACGATCGTTTTTATTGACAGACTATCTCAGAAATAGATCTGGAGAGATTCTTACTTGGAGCTACAAGAGTGGTAGTGCGCAGTGGGGAACTTTCACAGGGGTTACATACTCGAGGGAGACACACATTCGTCGCGTACTGTTATGTCTACACACAGCTCTGAGACAACTTCTGTACCTCAGAGAGATGACCGACTTTCTACATCACATCAGAGAGACAGTACTGCAATCACTCACTCACATCTAATACTGGTAAAAACTCCTGGACCCAGATGGATTGCGATCAGAATTAATATATAACAATTACTATGATATGCATATAGGCTCCCAAAGACAGTAGGATACAAGACCACTTTTAATGACCCCACACACACACTCATAGACAGAAGTTACCAGAAACCATTAAATGAATCTACTCTTATAACACCTATACCTATATGTAGATAAAATCTGTGGAATGATTTCCAGGTCCGTAGATAGAGCGCTAGCATCTTTTATTTTATTTAACTTTATTATTATTTATTTTTTGTAATTATAGAAACAAAGTAATGACAAAGTACATTATTTTACAATAATATACAAAAATACATGATAAAAATTATAAATTCATACTGTTTGATATTATTTGTATTATTTATTAAATTATAAATTTCAAGGTTGTTTTTTTAATATAATTGGGAAAACTGTATTAATGATACATTCATTACGTATTAGCAATATACACTCTACTACCCATGGTATCCATATTGTCTCTGATTTCCAAATACAGTCCCAATTTTTATGTAATTAATAATACGCATATTAATAAAACTTCTATGATATTCATTATAATTTTCATAATGTTAACAATGTTTGTAATTATCCATTGACTTTAAAATTCAAAACTTATTACTCTCTATCTATTGAAAATACAACAATTTTTATATAATTGGAAAATACACAACACTAATAATATTTTCATATAAACCAGTGATATCCTAATTCGTACTATTATTAAGAATTTAAGGATAATGGTGTTTCTATAACTTTTTCTAATTTTCTTTATATAATCATAAGAAAATAGAAAAAGAGTATGAAAGTTGCTGGAGATTGGAATATTACACATTAATCCGTCCTTGAGATATATTCATGATTTATTATATATATTCTTTCACTATTCCAGATATTCAGGCCTCAGTCAAGTCCACGCAGGTCCAACATTATGACTCTGTAAATATTTTAATATATGGAGACAAAATCCCGTCTGAAGAGATCTAACCTATCCATGAGGGACAAGCCTCAATCTCTCCAAATGAAGTGTATCCGACATTTCTGTATTCCACATTTTGATTCGTTTGGGGTAGCACGGGCCTTTCCAAAATTTTAATATTAAATTTTTTTTTCTCCCAATTATTAAACAATAGTCGAATAAAAGTCTTTGGTTCATGTTATTAGTTGTCATTTCAAGTATTCCAAGTATAATAACTTTGCGATCAGAAAGTCATAGTTATTTGAAAACATACGAAATTAATCTTATCTTAAATATTTCGTTCCAGTATTCTAACAATTTTTATACAATTTAGTAAATGAATGTGACAAATGGTGGCTCTGAGGATTTGACATTTATTCACATATAGGAATAATTTTGAAATATATTAGTTAATTTAGATTTGGAATAATAGTAATCTTATGTAGAATTTAAACTGTATAAGGGAAGTTTTATCATTTTAACGAGCAATTGATTATGTGATGTAAGCTTTCTCGATCCCAAATTTTCTTGTCTATTATTTGGCCTAATTCATTAGGCCGGGCGCCGCCCCCCCCACAAAGCTGTTCTAATGTGTTTCTGTTGATGGGATATCGACTTCCAATAGAAATGAATGGTATATATATGATAAGCATTTTTTTTCAGTATTGGATTTTAATCAAGCATTCATCAAAAATTTCCGTCCTTTCTATTTCTTAGAGTTCTTGTTGTATTTGCAAAACATAGTTTTCTATTTGTAGATAATCTAAAATATTCATTATTGTGTAGTCCATAAGTTGTGTAACATCATTGAAATGATCTATAGAAAAGAGTTTTCCCCTTATAAAGGATCGCCATCTTAAAGATTCCTTTATTTTTCCATTGTAAAAAAGCCTATCCATCATTGAAGGTTTGAACGTTAAAATTGTTGGCGATGGTAAACCTAATGTATAAATTTAGTTTTTTAAAATGTTTTCTTTATTTGTTTCAAAATGCGATTCCGTTTTCTATTATTCGGATTTTCACTATAAATTTTCTTAGCTAACGTTAGTGTTAGCAAATATTATAGAGACTAAATTCAAATGGAGAACAATCTCTTTTACCAGTTTTAATCAGTTTGGTTTATTACCTAATGTACTTCTAGCCAAAAATTCATCTCTTTTTTAATATTAACCCAGTAATAAAACATGAAGATTTGGTAATGCTAATCCCCCATTATTTAGATTTTACATAATATCGTTTTTTTATTTATTCTATGGCTCTTATAATCCCGGTGGCCTGGGGGGGGGGGGGGGGGGGG
>CM069147.1:52303203-52343556 GCA_035221665.1 Okamejei kenojei
GTGCAAGGTAGCGGTAATTTGTAAGGATGGGTTGAGTGCAAGAGATGGGAGAGGTGAATTAGAGTGTATGTCAGTCAATCTACACAGGTAGTATTGGTGGCATGGGGTGATTGGAGATGGATTGTTGGGGTGTAGGGGGTGAGATTGTGCACCTCAGTGATTGCGGAGGAGATGTGAGGGCCGAAGGCTGAAGTCGGCTCCTAAGCCCGGAGGACCAAGGAAATCAAGTCCTACCTGAGCTACTCTCCTCTCAACGCGCCCTGTTCCTTTCCCGCAGGCCTTCGAGTCCTGGGCTACAGCCTTGTGGTGCGGCTCTGCACCCTGTTCCAATAGGCCCGTTACAGGTTGCCAGAGGAAACTTTCTTGAACACATTTGAACTAATCTGCCCCATAAAAGCCCCAATTGCTAATGACATCCTAAGAGATATGTCCTGCACAATCTACTGACATATTTTTTCCTTCTAATGTCCCGTTGTTAACTTGGTTCCTGTAGTAACACCCCAACAAGGTGATTTCCCTTTCCTTGGTCAGCACTCCACCAATATAGTCTTACTAGACAAAACCGTCAGAATCCACCACTGACCACTCCGTGACATCCTCCTTGAATCAATAAAGAAACATATTTTTAACCCACCTTTATCCCCTGTACAGCTGGAACATTAACCTGCCAGTCCAGTTTCCTCCGTTTGGGGGGGGGGGGGAGTTGAGTAATATTCACGTGCACCGGAGGTACAGGAAAAGCTTTGTTCGTGCTAAACCCAGTCAGCGAAAGACATTACAATGATTGACAGGCGAGCCATTTACAGTGTATCGATACTTGATATGGAATAAAGTATGACATCTGCTATAGGAGTACGAATTAAACAGTGGACGGTTGTAATATGTGATTGTAAGACCTGCCCGTCAGGGAATGTTCCAACATGCCCCACTGCAGACTGCAGAGTACACTCTGAGGGACCACCGCAGCTCGGTCGTCAAGGCTCCCCCCTGTGGCGAAGGCGACGATCTAATCTAGGGGGTTTTGCCGCCCAACCAGGCGACGTTCCACTGCTTGACATTGAGGGCAGGGTGGTGTGAACGGCCCCACAAAATATGGGAAGGATTTCACACAAAGGTCACAATGTGGCAAGAGTGTAAGTAAAATTGTTGATTTGTGATAAAGTATTGAATGTATGTGTAGCCTCCGAGAATTCACAATTATTTTGCACGGTGTCCTGCATTGTATATATTTATTTACTTGAATAAAGTCGATTTTTTTTTTTTTAAAGATCTATGCTTCTGTGGATAGCACCAAATAGTCGCCTGGTTGGGCGGCATCTTGGAAGCACTTGTAACCTGTCTATCACTAACCAGGTTTCTGCAAATGCTAACAACAAGGTCCCAGTCGCACAAGACGTACATATCCAGGCCCTGCATCCAGCCACCTTACCCCACAGCCTCTTTTGCATTAGAAAAAATGCATTCACAACAACAGTGTTTCCTCACTCGTTGCCATCTCTTGCTATTATGTCCACTGAACTGCTTTCCAATCAGCCATCACCTACAGCTGGAGCATTGCACTATTCTACTTGCCCAACCGAATAAACGAAAAGTCAAAAGAACACACGCTAACAAGCGACACAACAATACAACGGCTGTATTATCTCCCCCCCCCCCCTTCAGACTCCTCACCTGAAGACTCGTGGTCAAAGGTTCCCTACTTGCCTTACAAGCCGTCACCCCTCCTTCAGCATCCCTCCCCTCCCATCCCCATCACCCCACCTCCCTCCAGTCCCTCCCCCTCCCTCCCTCCCACAGTAACCCCACACCCTCCCTCGACACCCCTACCCCCCGCCTGCCCGCCCTCCACAGCTCTCACAATAGGCTGCTCCTCTACACCTTGCCCAACTGAGCCTCAAACTCGTCCACTTTGTTTCTTACACTTTGCGCATTGATATACAACATTTTGACCTCAATATTCACCTCCTACTCTCTTATCTCTTCTCGAACATTTGGGAATTAATTTGGGAGTCTTTTGTAAATGTTCCTGTACTAACTTCCCCTTTAAATCCATCTTTATACTCCCAATTTGTCAATATCTCCCCCCCCCCCACTATTCAGTTTAACAAATAGGTACTGTGCATAATACAATACAAATAGGAAAGAAAGAGGACAAATAGCACTCTTTCTTCCACCAACGAGAAAGACAAAGATGCCGCATTTGATATCAATAATGATAGACCCACCTTCATATTCTGCTTCACAAAAGAAGCATTCACTGCTTCGCTTTCAATCTGTGGAAAGGAAATTACTTTACAGTTAATTACTAAATCTATTGTGATATTGTTTAATATCAACAGATAAGAGAAAGTGATAGTTGTGTTGTCATGGTTCCAAGTGCCAGAACTGACGTAAGCAGATATATTCTATGTAACCATTTCAGATTAAACCACAACCAACTGTAAAGAATAAATCTGTTATAATTGATATTCTCATGATCGTTGTAATAGATTAAGCAGAAATGTCATCCTCACTAAATATGTAGCCTTCTAGTTATTTCCTAATTGAAAAACCAATGGCAACAATCTGCTCGACAATCGTTTTGCTGGCAGTCTATCTGTCATTGCAGAGAGGCACTGCACGTACTGTATGACTGGGTTTTTGACAGAATGCAGAGTCCAGTTCTGGAGGAACTAATCCTTCTTGCAAAGGAGGCAGCCTGTTTGGAATATAAAAGACAGGATGAATCGCAACTGCATGCAAAGCCATGCAATGCCCTGACTATGATCTAAAATAAGATGCAGGGTCATTAAGAGACAACCAGATGGGAAGAACACAGGGTTACATGGGCATGGTCTTTGGCACTTTGGATACAAGACAAAACCTTATGCTTTCTCTTTATATCTTCTATGTCCATCCTGTCAAAAGCCCCTTATTCACTCTGTGTCACAGATTGTGCAACGTCACTGATACCACCTGCTACAACTTGGATTAACAACATGACGTGCTTGTTCTGTCTAGTGGCCCTGTTATGCAGTGACCGCCTTCTCAGTGAACTGCTGCTGTCACTTGCTGATAATAGGTAGGCTTAGTGTAGATGTTCCAGCTTCACAATTCTATAGAAGTAATCTATTGTGGAAACCCATTGAAGAATTCAAGTGGAGACATTCAGCTGTTGAAGTTTGGAGCAATAACCAAAGTGGATAGAATGGATACATGGTCTGGAAAGGTTTAGAGGAATATGGGCCAAACACGGGTAAATGGGTAAATGGCTTGGTTGGTGCATTTGGTTTTCAAGGACGAGTTGTGCCAAAGGACACATGTTTCAGTCCAGTGTGGCTTTGTGCCGATGTTGTGAAATTCAGTATTGAGATGTGAGGGTAACACTGTAGAATATGTGGCACTATTACTGGAGTTAACAGTGGACACAGGAGAAGATCGGAAAGTGGGGTGGACGATTAAAGTATTCAGGTGACTGACTGGAAGTGTAGTTGTCACTTTGGAATGAATGGAGGCTCTACAGAATGGTTACCCAATCTGCATTTGTTTCTCTTTTGTTGAGGAGACGTCAATGGGAGCAACAAATGCAATAAACTAACACTAAATTTGAAGTACAAGTGAATTTCATCTAGAAGAACCCTTTGGGACCTGGACGATGAGAAAAAAGGAAAAGAAAACAAGTCAAGCGCTACATCTCCTGCATAGAGTTATAGAGTCATGCAGCACAGAAGCAGGCCCTTCGGCCCAATTTGCCCATGCCAACCAATATGCCTCATCTACACTTGCCCATGTTTGGCCTATCTCATAGTCATACAGTGTGGAAACGGGCCCTTTGGTTCAACTTACTCACGCCGGCCAACATGTCCCTGCTACACTAGTTCCACCTGCCTACGCTTGGTCCATATCCCTCCAAACCTGTCCTATCCATATACCTGCTAACTATTTCTTAAACATTGGGATAGTCCCAGCCTCATCTGGCAGCATGTTCCATACACCCACCACATTTTGTGTGAAAATGTTACCCCTCAGATTCCTAATAAATCTTTTTTCCTTCACCTTGAACCTATGTCCTCTGGTCCTCAATTCCCCTACTCTGGGCAAGCCTCTGTGCATCTATCCGATCTTTGACTTCTTTGCTATCTACAATATCATCTGCAAGCCCACTAATCATGCTGTCTACATTGTCATCCTGCTCATTGATATAGACCACAAACAGCAAAGGACCCAGCGCCAATCTCTGAGGCACACTATGAGTGGCAGCCATTTCCCTTTCCAGTCGGCTAGCTTTCCTTGGATCCCATGCAGCTCTGCAGCTAGTATAGAAAGGGAGATAGATTCAGGAATGTGCCAGTATGCTGAATGGAGGATTTTGTGGGTGGGAATAGGGGGAGGGGAGGGTAGCAGTGGAAGGGAGATGTGAACGATGATGGAATCCTATTGAAAGTGGCTGGTATTATGGGGGGATATGGAGAATTCTGGAATAGGTGAGGGAAATGTGAGGTAAACCCAACAGGTAGACTTCTATCCTTGTTCTGGATGGGAGAACAGGGGGTGGTTGAGAGCCCTGCCAACTATGGTAGTGGAGGGGAAAAAATACATTTTAATGACTCTGATTTGAAAGTCTCATCTTAAGAACAGATCCAATGGAAGCAGGGTAGCAGGAGGTATAGTTCATTATAAGTCCAGCCACTTTCATCTTGCTTCCTGTAAGGGCCCCATTCCATTTCCCAGTTAGGACAGCCCTCCCTCACATCTGCTCTGATGATAAGACCTTTAAAATGCTTCATTTAGTTTGGAGATACAGCACTGAGTCCGCACCGACCAGCGATCCCCGCACTCTAACTATCCTACATGCACTATGGATAATTTTACAATTATACCAAGCCAATTAACCTATAAACATGAACGTCTCTGGAGTGTGGGAGGTAACCAAGGGTCTCAGAGAAAACCCTCGCAGGTCATGGGGAGAATGTACAAACTGTACAGAGAAGCACCTGTCGTCTGTGGTGGTGTAAGGCAGTAGCTCTACCACTGCGCCACCATACCGCCCTGTCTTCCTCTATTTCCAGTCATCCAGTGGGGTGGGAGATTGCAACCTCCACGTGGTCCACCCTGTTTCGACGAATGCAATTAACCCGGCGTGCACAATCAAATAAGATCAAGTAGAACAAGTTGACCTACACCTTTAGGCTGTGCACGCCATACTCAAGAAGGAGAAGAATATGTCATCCAGATATAATACCTATGATTAGCCAGCGAACATTCCCTTGTCTTAAATAGACAGCTTTGGCTTCACCTTTTCAATGATATTGTTGTTCTACCACTCACCGCTCTGCAACTTTAATATGCTTCCCTTTTGAAATGTTCCAATTCTGATACATAGATACAGGCGAAGGGGTGTTTGATTGGCAGATGGTTGGGCAAAGGCCAAAGATGAAAAGATGTAGGGTACGGAAAGAAGAGATTTGAATTGTGAAGCCAGAGAAAGGAATATGTGGAAGGGGAGGGGAAAGGGGAGGAATGCTTGTGAGCCTAGGTGCGATGAAAGAGGGGGAGGAGGAGAGAAAACGGCTATGTGTAGGCTGCCTCCTGCATCCATCAACTCATTGATTTCATTCATTTTTCCACTATCTTCCACCCTGCCCTCAAATTTACTATCTCTGACAGCTCTCTCCCCTGTCTTGATGTATCTGTCTTCATCACAAGGAACAGACTATCGATTAACCTCGGCTACAAACCTCCTGACTCCCACAGTTATGTGGACTGCACCTCCACCCACCCTGCCTATTGCAAAGATGTTATCCCGTGCCCGGAATTAAGTGTACAATACACAAATGGTTAAGGCATAGTCAGCGGTAGGTACGCCCGCAGGTAAGTGCAATTGAAATACTTACAGGGCATATCTAAACTCCGTGGCTGGTGTATAGAGCCACCAGGAGTTAAAAATAATTTGAAAGCAAAAATTAAAGTAAAAGTTAAAATGAAAAGAAAATACTCCGGGTGGAAAAAACGGAGTTTAAAAAAGCGCCCCAGGGGAATACTCAGCGATCGGGACGGGAGATCATGGGAGAAGTGCGGAGCCGGTTCCGATACTGGTGGCCGTTAAAATTACCGTTAGGGAGACTTTAGTCGCTCCACAAACATTTGGCAAGGGGGAAAAAAATTTTAAAAAGTCAGAGAGGCCATAATTTTAAAAGTTTTGATAAAAAGGCCTCCAGACAAAAAAACTTTATGGCTCAAAATTAATGGAGAAAGACTCCAAAAATAAAAATGAAAAATAAATAAAAATTCAACCAAAGGGTTTAAAAACCCAGAATATTTCCAAAAACATACCATGAGGGGTTTCCATATATTAATATATATGGTGGAATTTATCAATGTGGGATTGTTTTGGAGGTAGTCTCCTTGAGGAAAAAACTCAGGAGTAAAAGAATATGAAAAAAAAAACTGACCCTAAAGGTGCATTGTGGTGGCTGGCCATAAAGTACCCACCACAGCACACATATATATATATATATGCAGGTGTACAATACCTGAATGAAGGAGTGAGGCCATGGAAAGTAACCATGGAAACCAAAATTAATTGGTCTCTCACCAAAGCTGTTATGGTTGAAACAGCAGAATTTTTGATAAAACTTTTATGTTTCTATTAAGGTGCACCACAGCACAAATATATACAGGTGTACTAGGTACGATACCTGAATGAAGGAGTGAGGCCATGGAAAGTAACCATGGAAACCAAAATTATTTGGTCTCTCACCAAAGCTGTTATGGTTGAAACAGCATAATTATTGATAAAACATTTTATGTTTTATTAAGGTATCAACGGTGAATCCGTTTATGGTACCCATGTCTCAATTATATGGAGACATAAGGAAATACGTTTTCAAAGTATTTCAAGCTGGTGCATGGCATCACTTTTTATGTAAAACAAATGAAACATTTTAAATAAAAAGACAAATTGCCATCAGTTTGTGGAGCTCAATGGGATCAAAAATATATATAATATATATATATAATTGTTATTGGGACCAATTTTGCACTTTAGATTTGCAGGTCAAAACAGATCAGGTTATGTTAAACTCCTGATTATTATGGAGTAAACCTGCCTCAGGATAAATCAATGACATTGATTACAAGGGAAAGACTATCGGTCATTAAACTTTGGCAAAATTATGATCCAATGTAAAGATTTGATAATGGATCAAAGCAAAGGCAGGAGTATGATAAATAAATATTTATCCAACACAGCCTTATGTGAACCCATATGATTGGGAAGAGAAGGCTTCATGTACATTTGAAGAGGTGCAAAAACTTGTTACAGAAGAAGTTGATGAAATCTCCAATTGTCGGAGATTACAGGTGTGTTATGATCAATGATATGGCATAACAAGGGACTACAAAAAAATGGTAGAAGGAATTGGTTCACCTGCATAGGAAAACCTAAAAAATGATTTTAGGTTTGCACCCAAATATCTAAAATAAAGAAGAGGTACGTAAATTTGTATCATAAATTTCCCCAGGGAAAAAGAAGATGTGGTGGTAAAGCCATACAAAACATCATTTTAAATACACTTTTACAGTGTAAAAACATTTTATTAAAATGAACATCTTCAACATTGGAAAACAGTTGTTTTTAACAAATTGTTAATCATTACTATAAGACTCGAAGGATTGGTATTTAGTACCAATTTATTATTATATTACAGGTGCTTGAAATTAATTTGAATGGGTCAGCTGTGCAAGTTAAGATATTGTCTAAAGGATTAACCTCAGTTCTAGGCTGTTCAATAATTACTGGAACAACAATTGTACTGATAGGAAGATCAGCACTTGCACTAATGAGGACATGGTCATGGTTTATCTTGATCACATTTTAAATTGGAAGGTTGATCAGGAGTCCGCTGCAAATTAGTGCAGCAATTACAAGCCTATTGAGAGGCAAGGGTTCTGACCATCCAATAAAAACTATGTTTTAAGCATTCATAAACATTCCTCAAATTACTATTCTGGGTTTAGATAATTCAGCACCATATGGGGGAAAAAATGTTTTCCAAGATACAAATGTCTCATTGCTTTGTTGACAAACTTTGTCCCTCTATCAGAGAAGGAGATTAAAGAGTAAAAAAGCTCCAAAAAAGGGAAAACACAAGCATTATAAGAGTATGCAGGCCTTTTGGCAGGCCTATGCAAATACCAAAGGATACGTTATCAGAATTAAAGTGGTGGATAGAAAAGGTTGCACAAGCTGCTTTAAATATATAAGCTTAGCAGCTGTTACAAGCTGAAGCAAGTATTCGGATGATGGATAGCGCAGAGGAAGAGGAGAGGAAGAAGAGAAGAGACAAAGACAAGATTTTTGCCTTCCACCACAGTGAGGAGGTGTCTGGTGAACTCACTGTGATGGATGTTAAATATGTGTTTATTGTGTGTTTTGTTATTTACTATATGTATGACTGCAGGCAACGTAATTTCGTTCAGACCGCAAGGTCTGAATGACAATAAAGTTTTCCATATATATATGTATATAATCTGTCCCAAGTTGAAATACAGAAGTTGGGAGAAGTTGATTTGCCTTGGGCAATGGACTCCAATTCTATCAATGATTCAAAAGATTAACATTGAAAGTGATAATGTTCATGAATTTAGTGTCAGCATAAGAGTGCAAACATTGCAAATGTTACGTTATATAATTGCATGTGGCTACAGATTACATTATCTTATATGTTTATGAATTTACCAAACAAAGCAGACCAAGAAGAGCTGGAACCAAGGAAAAATTTAAGCATATCCTGTCGGCCAAAAATTGTGTGTGGGTCAACATTGACTCAATATGTTAAAGTAGGTAAGAGTCTCTGTGGTGGTGAGACAGCACTACTTATTACACACAAAAACCACATTAAGTATCAGTAAAAACTGATGGTTCTAGATAATTATATTCTAGATGGTTAAAACATGTTTAAAACTCAGTGGAACTAGACATTGAGATGTGGAAAATCACTCCATTAAGGAGGTAGATACATTCACAGGAATGGCACAGGATGGGCCGCTCGAGCAAAGATTCAAGACCGCAGGAGGGTGTAAAATAAATATTAAAGTTACAAGGAACCAGTCATGGTGTCAGGATTGGACACGGAGTGTTGGGTTCTCTGTAATTGTTGCTTTGTTTATAATACCAAATTATATTATCAATTAATATTTTGGTGATAAATTTGCCTTTCAATGGAAAGGGCATTATTTTCATTCTTTTATAATGGGGAAAATTTATCACATAAACTGAGGCAATGTTTGGGAAAAAATGTTTTATTTGCTCATTACTGTGTTGATTGAGCTAGATTGTCGTATGGAATGAGTCTACGACATAAAAAACACAGAAGCTACAAAATCTTCACGTAGTCACTCACGTGACTCCGAAGTAAAATAGTAAGATTAAACGAGAACTTACCAGTTCGAAGTTTGATCGTTATTTTATGAGGAGTAACGATGAGGGATTACGTGCCCTCCACTCCCGACCCTCATAAAATAAATGATCATCTGGTAGTTCTAAATCTATGTTGAGCCTTACTATCTCACTCCGGCTATTATGTTCTATTTTTCATGCCGCTGCTTTGAAGTATGCTGATCAAGCGCCAGGCGGGGCTTCTTCACGTAATCCCTCATCGTTTCTCCTTATAAAATAACGATCAAACTTTGAACTGGTAAGTTCTCATTTAATCTTACTATTGTTCATCAGTCACTGAAAGTAAGCATGCAGGTACAGCAGGTAGGGAAGAATGCTAATGGCATGTTGGCCTTCATAACAAGAGGAATTGAGTATAGGAGCAAAGAGGTCCTTCTACAGTTGTACAGAGCCGTACCTGGAGTATTGTGTGCAGTTTTGGTCTCCAAATCTGAGGAAGGACATTCTTGCTGATAAGGCTAAATTATGTTAAAAATATAAGAGAAGCTTACAGATGTTATTTAAGATGTTTAGATGTTATTTCAGTAACATTTTTTCATTGTAGTAGTCGTGCAGGCCTCACTGGGACCCCATCAGCAGCTGACTATGCAAGAGGTTGCAGAGGTTGCCGGCAAGGGAGATAACTGAGCTCTATCGGCCCCCTTGTATGACCGACTCCCTAGAAACTACCGGGAACGTCTGTGATCCTTCAGCAGACGTTGAATTGGTTCCCTGCCAAGGTTCTTAGAAACAGACAAAGGTAAGACCAATTGGGCTTTGTGTATGTATTTTTTAAGAAGGCCTTGTGTTTATTTTTTAAGAAGGAATTGTGTATGTGTTTTTAAGGAGGGTTCGTGTATATTTTTATGGAGGAATTGAGTGGTTTTTCTCTCTTCTATCTCTATTTTTTTTGTTTTCCTTCGCTCGCTCTCTCTCTCTCTCTCTCTCTCTCTCTCTCTCTCTCTCTTTCTGTCCATCTCTCTCTTTGTTTTCTCTTTCTCCATCTCCACAAAGGGCTCGGCGGCCTTGTTGAGACATCCGTAGTTTGTCGGGTTGAGATACAGGGGACGAGGTGTGCCTGGCTTATTAAGACATACGAGGTTGTCGGGTTGAGAAATAAGTGGCATTAAAGAGTTAAAAAGAGTTAAGTAGTCTGCCAAGTTGAGAAACTGGGGTCTCGATTAGCGGGTCAGCCTGGTTGAGATACTTGGGACATTCTTTTTAAGGGATAAGGAGTCTGCCAAGTTGAGAAACTGGGGTCTTGATTAGCGGGTCTGCCTGGTTGAAATACTTGGGCCGTTGTTTTTTTTAAAGAGGGGAATTGAGAAGTCTGTTTTTTCTCTTTCTCTTTTTCTCTCTCTTTCTCTTTCTCTCTATCTACCTATGGGGAATGCTCTGGATAACAGTCCAACATATGTGTATTTGAATCCTAAGTATAATAAGGAATTTAGAATGTTAAGTTACAAGTTGACCAAACGGTTAGGGGATGGCCTGGCCGGTTGGGGGCAACTGGAATGTAGAGACAATTATATGGGAAAAGAAGGCAGGAAAGGAATGGAAGTAAGGGATAGAGTTAAGAAACAAGGATAGCACTATGAAAGGATGGAAAGTATTGCAACTGGAATGCCAGTGGGCAGAGGAACGAGAGGAAATAATTAAGAGACAGGCGGGAGGTGAGGCAC
The DNA here is from genome assembly GCA_035221665.1 of Okamejei kenojei. NCBI lineage: Eukaryota > Metazoa > Chordata > Chondrichthyes > Rajiformes > Rajidae > Okamejei > Okamejei kenojei. The sequence goes on from CM069147.1 coordinate 52,314,304, forward strand.
AGGTGATGGTTAGTAAAAATAAACCCAGTACTGGTAAATCTTCTGGAGGAGACTTCATGTCTGGCACGACGACCCTGTTTGGTAGTGAAGATGAGGAGTTAGATAATCTTGGGAGATGTCCACCTCCCTCTGTCCCACCAGTAGCGATGGCATCCTTACCTGTAACAGCTCCGTCAGTAATATCCCTATACCTTGAAGTTCTGACCTTACAAAGCTCCCCAGAATTGGGAGCATGGGAATGCCTTCCTGTGCGTAATTTGCTTAAGGCATTGATGCTACCAGAACAGCTGGCCATTATTAAATATGCTGTACACACTGGTGCTGGGGACCCTATAACCAAAGGCAATGAGTTTGCCGATAGTGCATCCAAAAAAGCAGCCTGTACATCCAAATGTGTGGTGACATCTGGTAAACAGATACTAGCAAATAGAACGGTCCTGCCAGATATGAGGGAGGTATGTACATTACAGAGGGATGCCTCTAATATATAACAATAACTATGGAAACAAGAGGGCTGTACCATTGATTCGGCTCACCCCGCTTGGACAAGTTGGTGTATACGATGCATTTTTACCTGTCTTACTAACATATATTTACTTCCTTACCCATGCTGGTAGGGAGGGAATGATAAGGATGACAAAGCAAACGTGGTGGCAACTGAAAATTAGGCAAGAGGCCTCTTAATGTAAAATGTGCCAACTAAGTAATCCAGGCAAACCAATTAAGATACCCTCAGGGGTGGCGCCAATGCCATCACGACAGTTTGAATGCATACAGATTCATTTTATTGAAATGCCAAGAGCCCAATGTTATAAATATTGCTTAGTGATTTTAGATTTATTTAGCAGGTGGATTGAAGCTCTATCAACCACTAATAATTCTGCTGAAACTGCAGTAACATTGTTGTTAAGAGAAATTATTCCCAGGTTTGGCCTACATACTGTCATAAGCTCGGACAATGGTCTCCATTTTATTGCCACTAATAATAAGGAAATATGTGCATATTTTAATATCCGACAGCAATTTCACTGAGTGCACCACCCACAGGCATCTGGGATGGTGGAAAGAGCCAATGGGGCATTGCAAAACAAAATTACCCTAGGGGAATCCTTTTTCTGACAAGCAACTATAACCATATAACCATATAACCATATAACAATTACAGCACTGAAACAGGCCCTCTCGGCCCTTCCAGTCCGTGCCGACCATTTGTTTTCCCCTAGTCCCATCTACCTGCACTCAGACCATACCCCTCCATTCCCTTCACGTCCATATACCTATCCACTTTACTCTTAAATGTTAAAATCGATCCCGCCTCCACCACTTCTGCTGGAAGCTCATTCCACACAGCCACCACCCTCTGAGTAAAGAAGTTCCCCCTCACGTTACCCCGAAACCTCTGTCCCTTAATTCTCATGTCATGCCCTCTTGTTTAAATCTTCCCTACCCCTCAATGGGAAAAAACGTATCCACGTCAACTCTGTCTATCCCTTTCATCATTTTAAAGACCTCAATCAAGTCCCCACTTAACCTTCTGCGCTCCAAAGAATAAAGACCTAACTTGTTCAACCTTTCTCTGTAACATAGTTGCTGGAACCCTGGCAACATTCTAGTAAATCTCCTCTGTACTCTCTCTATTTTGTTGACATCCTTCCTATAACTAGGCGACCAAAATTGTACACCATACTCCAGAATTGGTCTTACCAATGCCTTGTACAATTTTAACATTACTTCCCTACTCCTATATTCAATGCTCTGATTTATAAAGGCCAGCACACCAAAGGCTTTCTTTTACCACCCTATCTACATGCGATTCCACCTTCAGGGAACTATGCACAGTTATTCCTAGATCCCTCTGTTCCACAGCATTCTTCAATTCCCTACCATTTACCATATACGTCCTATTTTGATTTGTCCTGCCAAGATGTAGCACTTCACACTTATCAGCATTAAACTCCATCTGCCATCTTTCAGCCCACTTTTCCAAATGGCCCAAATCTCTCTGTAGACTTTGAAAATCTACTTCATTATCCACAACACCTATCTTAGTATCATCTGCATACTTACTTATCCAATTTTCCACCCCATCATCCAGATCATTGATGTACATGACAAACAACAGTGGACCCCTCCATTCCCTTCACGTCCATATACCTATCCACTTTACTCTTAAATGTTAAAATCGATCCTGCCTCCACCTGCCTCCACCACTTCTGCTGGAAGCTCATTCCACACAAACTATGTTATAAAAAATTCGGGATGAAGGAAAATAGGGAGACTGGAAAGTCATGGGGAGTCTGACTAATCATGATCTGGATCAATGTCCAATTAGGGTTAGGTAACCAGGATTCTGGTAAACAGAAGTTTTGTCAGAAAAAGGGAAAGTAAATTACAAAGAGACATCTTTGAAGATGAAATATTATATACTGCTGGTAAAACAATGTTTTTGTATATGTACTGCTTGTAAAACAAGGTCTTAGTATGTGGAATGTGTGAAATTTAAAGCAATAAGCAAATGTGTGTGTGTGTCCCTTTAAGAACAGTTTGTCCTTTAAAATGCAAATACCCAGACAGGTTATGGTGTGTCCCTTTAAAAAACTGCCACGAATGGGGAGCGGAGCTACACTCGAATGATAAAATGTGTTGGTTGTCATAAATCTTTTGAGCCAACTTCAAAAAGAGACTCATCCCGATTAAAGTGTTAAATGAGATTGGAAATGTCAAAATTACAGAGAAAAAGGAAATGTATTATTGATTACTGATTCTGATTGAGTTATTTTGAGAAATAATGTTTTGATGTGATAACAGAGGATGTCCTTTAAAAGGTGAATGAAGTAAGATTACTGCCTGCAGACAGCAAAGGTGTTGAAGCGTGTGCTGTGTAAGGGAAATGAATGTACATGTAAAATTGTCTTATGGCTTACAAAAGGGAGTTTGAGGGAACTCACAATGAGGGATAAAAGGTGAGATGATAAGTAGATTAGGGAAGAGAACATATTTGGAGAATTGAATATTTAGGTGGGGAGAGCGTCTTTGGGTATAATCGGATTAAAGAATAAGTTCTTTAAGTGTTTAAAGAAGGAACTGCAGATGCTGCTGAATCAAAGGTGGACAAAAGTGTTGGAGAAACTCAGCGAGTGATCAGGATTTACAACTTTTTATTGATATAGGACAGGCTGCTGTGCCCACCCCCTGGAGAGTGGGGGAAGCCACCTACAGGCCCTGGGCAATTAACTAATTATGTATGGACAGCAATTAACCCATGTCTTGCCAGATCTGCATTCCCAGGTTAGAGGAGCTGTGCTAAAAAAACACAGTGCGCACAGGGACGAGTCCATAAAGGCTACAAGATGACTTTGTGTTGGGACTGGAAGAAATTGAGACTGTGTTGAAAGGAACAACCAAGTGATACCAAAAACATAAACTGCCGTGAAAATTGAAGATTGAAGATCTTCGTTGTTGAATATATTTGATTGACTGTGAACAGTTTGTGGAAACAAGGACAATGGGCTATTGATCCTCCTTTTATACTGGGGTGGCCCACATGGACTGGACTTTCTTCAGAATGGCAAACTTGCGGACTAACCCACATTTAAAGGATGGTACACACCTCCTTTTAAACAAGATTGGAGTCAAAATTGACAAGCACAGCAAAGATACCCTGACTACGGACAGTCAGAGATCTGCAAAGAGCTAGTTAAATCTACCTGGTTTTGCTACAACCAAGGCACTGGTGTATTTTTGGGAAACAGCATGTTTGTGACAGGGCATTGTTATGTCACATATGCAGTGCCACACAAGAGAAGCATGAACCAGTTACACCAGCACATGGGGAGTTCCAAGCAATGCCTAACGAAGGCTGAGCAATTTTGTATGATCCTTTTCCTGTCCTGTGGTAGTATTATAGTGTCATGGGGACTAATTAGAAAGGCCTTAGATTTTATCCTAGCAGAGAAAGGAGGGACATGGGCAATAATAGGTTGAGAATGTTGTACTATTAATTTGCCTGATGAGATGCTTATGGTTTTTCGTATGTACTCGGCAAGGACTGTAGTTATTATCAAGATTTTGATAAAAGGATGGAATGATAAGGCTAAATTATGTTAAAAATATAAGAAAAGCTTACAGCTTATATTTAGTCTCAAATTAGGCTTTTCTCCAGTAAATTAATACAGAACGACAAGTCAGGTTACTGTGTATTGAGATAATGAATGACTTTAAAATGCATCTAGTATTTGGCGTGAAAGGAAGCCAGATTAATCTCAGTAAGGGGTATTGGGACAAATGTCCGATGTTTATGAGGAAGGAGGTGATGAGAGAGGAAGTTATAAAGAAGGAACTGCAGATGCTGGAGAATCGAGGGTACACAAAAAGCTGGAGAAACTCAGCGGGTGCAGCAGCATCTAAGGAGCGAAGGAGATAGGCGACGTTTCGGGTCGAGACCCTTCCGAGAGAGGAAGTTAGATTGATCCCAGTAAGGAACAATGACAAATGGCTGAAGCCTTTGATGTGACAAGACCAAGCAGCCGCATCCTGTAGTGATCTTTATTCTCTGTACCTCTGACCATGACTAATGTCTGTGGAATGTGTTAAGGTGAAAAAAAACCCACTATATAATACAATGTATTTCTGTTGTTCGGAGAAGTGCACTGAGGACAGCCAAGTGAAAGTATCGCTCACTTGACCACAGTTCTTGCTCACTTCCATCGGCCGATAATAAGTAAAGTTTTGAACTTGTCTACCAAACAGTTTGTGTGTTGGCTGTTTATTAAGAAGTGAACCTGTTTAGATGTTATTTAAGTAACATTTTTTCATTGCTATTGAGGGAGTGCAGCGTAGGTTCACAAGGTTAATTCCCGGAATGATGGGACTGTCATATGTTGAAAGAATGGAGCGACTGGGCTTGTACACACTGGAATTTAGAAGGATGAGATGGGATCTTATTGAAACATATAATTAAGGGATTGGACATGCTAGGGGCAGGAAACATGTTCCTGATGTTGGGGGAGTCGAGAATGAGTTTAAGCACAGTTTAAGAATAAGGGTATGGAAGAAATTAATTTAGAGGGAAATTAATAGAAAATGAAAGACAGAGACCGCAGATTTGCTTGGAGATTTTATTGCATGATATCATGGAGAGATGGCTGCAGTAAACTGCTCACCAGTTCTCTGACTTCACAGCATAATTAGCCGGCAGTTATACTGTGCAGTAAACAACTTTTGTTTTTTGTTGGATACAGCTGTACAAAAATATACTATCTACTACATGGGTACTAATTATTTCATTAGTCATAACATACTTTTTGTTTATGTCAATCTTACATCAACAACAGATGGTTAATACAATTTGTAAATAAGCCAGATGGTTAATACAATTTGTAAATAAGTAATTCACAAACTCTTAAAGTGTGCAACATCTTTTAATGATAGCACAAGGTATTACATACATCCTCAAGCACTGGCTACATTCTTCTACTGACTGTACCCAGGAAGGGGAAGGCGTTATGATTGATGTTAACTGGGCGGGGTTAATAGTACTGAGGTAACTATATTATTGGTTGCATATAAACCATCTACATCCTTCCCCTTAGAAAATCAAAACAGATTGTTGTCACGACAACAGAATTAAACAGCAGAATTAAACAAAATCGCCATAACGAACAGGTGATTGCTTGCTGATCCGGCCCGAGCGCGTACGGATGTCTCCCCCTTCCCCCGAAAGAGCAGAAGAAACAGGAGGACATGAGGCAGCTGGGGAACCAGGGAAGGGCGGTGGATTGGGAGAAACAGGAGAGTGAGAACCGCGACCGGCAACAGGGGACCCGCGCAGAGGGGAACCGGGCGCTCGATATGGGGATCGAGGCATGCAGGGAACACTGGCTGGGATTGCAGCCGGCAGCTGGTATGAGAGTGGCGGGGCATAGGGCCCCGGAGGCTGCGGCTTTGGCTCATTAACCGCAAGCAGGTGTTGTCGGCTTCTTCAGTAGACGGTACCCTCATAGTCGACCAGATACGAACGAGGTGACCACGGTGGCCAGACGGGAGTGACCGCCAGCGGTCTGCAACCGAACAACCTGTCCGGGCAACAGAGGATCGAGTGGTCTGCACGACCGATCGTGGGAACACCGCTGGCTGTCATGTTTCTCTTGAATTCGCCTCTGCACGGAGGCAGGCTCCAGCACCCGAGGTTGCAGCTGGCGCTGGGCAATCGGGATGGTAGATCTGGTTGTTCTGGACATCAGACGCTGAGCAGGTGATCCCATGGCCGGATCCCTGGAAACATTCCTGAGGTTCAGGAGATCCAAATACAAATCAGAGTTGGATAGTCTCGCCTGTTCCATCAGAAGCTTGGCGCTGCGGACGGCCCGTTCTGCAAGGCCGTTGCTCTGTGGGTACTCTGGGCTGCTGGTGAAATGCACGAAATTTCACTTGTCGGCAAAACTTTTGAATTCTCGGCTGGTAAACTGCCTGCCGTTGTCAGTCTACAGCCTGACAGGGGACCCAAAAGTGGAGAAGTGTTTCCGCAGCTTTCGGATCACCATCTCCGACGTGAGGGATGTCAGTAAATCCACTTCGAACCAGTTGGAGTACGAGTCGACCAGGACAAGGTAGTGGTTACCACGCCACTCGAATATGTCGACAGCCAGCGACGACCAGGCCAAGGCAGGGGCGGGCTGTTGCAGCAGGGGCTGTCGCTGCTGGTGTGGAGCAAGACTGTTGCACGTGGAGCAGGCAGAAACTCGGTCTCGGATATATTTGGCCATTCCAGGCCAGTAGAATTGGCACTGAGCGTGGGCGAGTGTTGCATCGACCCCAGGGTGTCTGCTATGGGCTGCGCAATAGTAAAAGTCAAACAGGGAGGACGGGACTACAACTTTATGTCCCTTGACGATGACGTCATTCTGGAGCACCAGTTCGTCGTGGACCAGGAAGAAAGGCTGTGTTTCAGACGGCGCAGCGGAGCGCTTTGTTGGCCACCCTGCTTTAATCACAGAGGCAAGCCGCTGCAAAACCGGATCGGCAGCGGTGTGCTCGGCCAAAACCTGTAGCTGCTTGGTGGGAATAAAGTTAACGCCCAGTACGAGCAAGTCCTCTGTTTCGTAGGGGTGGCGAGCACAGGAGGTCCGCGGGGCGCGCGATAGGGTGTCCGCAATGTGCATCTCGGTGCCCTTCTTGTAGATTATATCAAAATCGAAACGCTGGAGCTGCAGCATCATACGCTGCAGCCTGGCAGGGGCAGCGTGAATCGGCTTGTTCAGGATTGTCACCAGTGGCTGGTGGTCGGTTTCGACCATAAATCTTCTGCCGAACAGGAAGTCTCTGATATTGGAGCAGGCGAACACCACCGCGAGCAGCTCCTTCTCGATCTGAGCGTACCGCTGCTCGGTGTCCGTCTTGGTGTGGGAGGCATAGGAGACAGGATGTAACGATCCATCGACAGACTGAAGGCAAGCCGCACCCAGACCGAACTTGGAAGCGTCACAGGTGACGGTGATGGGGCGACTCGCGTCGAAGAACCGTAATGTCGGAGTGTTAATCAGTTTCAACTTGAGGCAGTCAAAGGCCTGCTGGTGATGTGGGAGCCAGACCCAGGCGATATCCTTTTTTGTCAGCTGCCGCAGGGGAGCACTCAGCTCACTGAGGTTTGGTACAAACTTCCCAAGGTAGTTCACCATGCCCAAGAATCGTTGTAGACCTGGCACGTCGGTGGGGGCTGCCATCTCGGAGATGGCAGCTGCCTTCAAGGGGTCGGGTTTTAGTCCGTTAGAGGTGAAAACGTCTCCAACATATGTGACTTCTGAGACACGACTTGGGATTCAGCTTCAGGTTCGCCTTCCGCGCCCGATCCAGGACACGGCGGAGGTTCAGGTCGTGCTCGGCAATGTCCTTCCCATAAACCAGGATATCATCCACGATGATGGCACATGGCAGGTCCGAGAATATCTGCTCCATCGTTCGCTGGAACACCTCGCTAGCGGAATTGATGCCGAATGGCATTCGCAGGAACTTGAATCTGCCGAACGGTGTGGCGAAGGTCGTCAGGTCAGAAGACTCTTTGTCCAACGGGATCTGCCAAAACAAATTCTTAGCGTCTAGGACCGAAAAGATGGTGGCATGCCCGACCTGAGCTGCCACGTCCTACACAGACCGCATGGGGTAGTGTGGTCGCCTGATGGCAAGGTTTAAGTCCTTGGGGTTGATACACACACGTATTTCGTTCTTGTCTTTCTTTATAGTGGCAACCATGGTGGAGACACAATCGGTGGGCTCGCTAACCGCTTCTAGCACCCTCTTTTCGACCATGTTGTTAAGCATCGCCTCGACCCTGTCTTTCATGGCGTGAGACACCCTGTGAGGTGCGCGGACCACGGGTTGTATATTTGGGTCAATGGAAATATGGTATGTCAGTGGTAACTTTCCCAGGTCATCGTTGAACAGGTCCTGGTATTCTGCAACCGGGTTAAACGACAGTTGCACTTTGTGGACCGTGCGGTCGAAGGACACCAGGCCAAGATCCTGGCACGCACGGTTGCCCAGCAGGGTAACACAGTCAGAGTTCAAAACATTGAAAACCAGGTTTCTCGTGGCCTTTTGCAGCACACAAGTTAAAGTGGCCCTCCCCGCAGGCCTTAGAATTTCTCCACCATAGGCGTGCAGGGTAGCATTGTCAGCAACCAGGGGCTCATTATTCCTTATCTTGTTAAAAAGATTTATTGACAAAACGTTGACCTTCGCACCTGTGTCTAACTTTGCAAGGAAGGCTATATCATTGACAGTCACAGATACGGAGGGATCAGAACGTTGGGCGGGTGTCTGTAGGAGGGTGAACACATTTGAATCCTCGGGAGGATTAATTGGATCTGCATCATAGGATTCAGCTATGTTGGGCTGTGAGTCGTAACAGACATCAGATTGTCTCAGCATGTTTAGACTGGGTCTGGAAATCTGTACCTGTCTCCCACGGGAACAGAATGCACGACAGGCGGCAGAGAAGTGATTCAGCTTTTTACAAAAGTTACAGGCCTTGCCATAGGCGGGGCACGTCGACAGTCTGTGGTGCATGTAGTTACAGTTTGGGCACCTTTTTTGGGGCACTTCACCAGGACCTGGGTTGGCACGCGGCAGAAAAGCATTGTTTTCCATCCGAGGCTGTGGTCTCCTAAACCCAGCCAGGTTGACAGATTTATTGCCCGAGTCCCGGTGGTCATTTGGCAATACAACGACCTCAGACAATCTGCAGGCATGCATGGCTTTTTCCAACGTTAGATCCGGATCCCTTAAAAGCTCACATCGCAGCTTCTGGTCACGCATGCCAGTTACTAAAATGTCTCTAGTGAGCTGGTCTGTCATGTCACCAAAACGGCACCGCTGAGCGAGATAACGCAAATCAGCAATAAAACATTCAACAGGTTAATCCGGCAACTGTTTCCTTGTAAAGAACCGTGCCCTCTCTAGAATGCGGTTCGAGGGCAGGTCACAAATCTCCCTGAACTTACGTAGCAGGCAAGCGGGGTCGCTGGCAGATTCTGCAGGAGTAGTCACCACGTTGTTGTCGTCCAGGACCGCTGGAGCGTAGGTGAAAGTTCTGGCTCTCTTCATGGCATCAGGTCCGACAAGGTTGAGTAGGAGGGAGGCTTTAAGGGAGTCAGGATCAGCGCGGTGTGCGACGTTGACGAAGTGTGTGAAATCAAATTCAAACGTGGCCCAGCGCTCAGAGATGTCAGCACCAAAGACAAGCTGCGCGGGCTTTCTGCAAGAGGACGCCATGGTCAGAGAGGTTAAGCACAAAAGCACAAATCAAAAAAAAGAAATAAAACCCGATAGACAGAAGACGCAAGTGTCTTCCACTTCTGACACCATGTAAATAAGCAATTCACAAACTCTTAAAGTGTGCAACATCTTTTAATGATAGCACAAGGTATTACATACATCTTCAAGCACTGGCTACATTCTTCTACTGACTGTACCCAGGAAGGGGAAGGCGTTATGATTGATGTTAACTGGGCGGGGTTAATAGTACTGAGGTAACTATATCATTGGTTGCATATAAACCATCTACACAATTCAAAGACAATACAAGGGCATCTTGACACTATTCTATCTCACTTTTTAGGCGGACCCCTCTCCGAGTCAATCATAAACCCCCCCATTTACAGCATCATTTCTATGTCACTAGCGGTAGGGGCATGGGTGATCAACCATAACTCCTCACAGAATGAAAAACAAGCTTTGATATATCCTCTACTATTTCATGTTTACATTTACCATTCACCCTTCAACACATTCCCAGACAAGAGGTAATATGTCTAATCTTACTTTGCCGATTTCCATGAACCTCTTCTGCACCTGGTCAAGCGAGAGCTTCCAATTGTCACATCCAAGCACCCTTTCGTTACCTTATTCAATTCCACTCAAAATTGGAATTGAATAAGGAAGGAAGATATTCACAGTTCCCTCCTTGTTGATCTTTATGATGAACACTTATAGAAGAAAGGATATTAATATTTTCCCTCATTAATCAGTTACAAAAATGGAGGCATGTATGTGGTTATAATTTTGGTTGGAACCTGCCCTTGAGCTGGCATACGGTTACCTCCTTCTGCATGAGACGTGAGATGGGCACAAACCCAACATTCTAATCAGATAAGGAAGCTTGTTTTTCTTGCAGCAGCGAGTTCATTGTGTTCTGTGTGAAAGTTGATTAGTTGAATTTCATATTCCAACATGTACCTTCTTCCTGTTTCTTGTAACTATCTAGATGCCTATCTTCACCCTCATATCCTCTATGATCCTATATAATGTTAACAAATTCATGTATTTAATACTACAAAGATAGTTAATAAAGAATATATCTACATTTTGACTTTTTTATCACTACAAAATGTTACGGTTCTTGTGTTTTGTTCTTTTCGAGGGTTCCGTCTGAGTGATGCAGTTTACATCTGGTACTCAATCGGGTTTTTCATCTACTTTTACTGCTGTCCGTGTTACTATCAGCACCAAATATGTTCTGTTCCCGCTAGAAGAGTTCATTGCTCACACATAAACCTGATCTCCTGGTACAACGGGTGCATATTTCCTTCTGCCAGAGGGACCTGTGCCTGCTTAACTTTCCCATAGATTCTACCAACTCTTTCACACATGGCTTGAGCGTATCTTAAGGATTTCTCAAGATTCCATACCAGACCTACCTTCTCAGAAGTCGTTGGGTGTCGTGTTCCTGTTGTCATAGGTTGTCCCATCAATATCCCACAAGGTGTTAGGCCCGTATTTCTATTTTTCTGATTTCTCAGGGTATACATCACTGCGGGCATGGCGTCTGGCCACAACAACCTATTTTACTGATATACTTTGGCCAAAGTAGCTTTTAACTCACCATTTATTCTTTCTACTATCCCTGAGGACTGTGATTGATATGGCAAGTGTAATTCCCACTGGAACCCAAGAGCACTGGACAAGTTCTGAACTCATTTACTGGTGAAATGAGTTCCTCTTTCGCTGTTTATTCCCATGGGTATCCCCTATCTAGGTATTATTTCTTTCATTAAAATATTAACTTCCTATCTTGCATCATCCCTTCTAATGGGTGTGCTTCCACCCATCTAGAGAACATATCAACCATGACCAGAATTTATTTAAAACCCTTTGCAGGCATATGTACTAAATCAATCTGCAAATTCTCAAAAGGCATTTCAGATTGTGGTAGGTGATCAAATGTTGCAGGCATCATCCCTCTATTATTTTGTTGACACACCAGACATGTCCTTGCAACTTTATCAATTATTAACTGATATACCTGGTGCATGCCACTGCTGGGACAATGCGTGTGCCATCCCCCCTTTTCCCATTAGAACCTGTCCATGGGCAAGGTTCCTGGGACAAACTACCCGACCATCAGGGTGGACCCAGACAATGGGGTCTTGATAACCGTGAAACCGAAGCAAAGAAGTGGAAGCCAAATAGCCGAATGGAATCAAAGCCAAAACGCTGAATAACCGAAAGCATACAAAGCCGAAAAGCCAACTAACTGAAAGGCTGCGTCGCCTAAAAGCAAACTCACCGAATGCCGCTCTGCCGAAAAGTCCAATAATGGCAGTGTATACAAGCACAGTCGCTCCATTCTTTCAACATAGGACAGTCCCTACCCTCCCGTCTCCACCGGCCAGTGATGTGATGGACGCGGGGGTTTGGAAAAACCGGACAAGTCCCACCCCCCGGCGACGTCATGTCCGTTATTTGACTTTTCGGCAGAGCGGCATTCAGTTAGTTGGCTTGTAGACGACGCAGCCTTTCGTTTAGTTGGCTTTTGGCCATCCCTCCCTTTTGGTTCATCGGCGTTTCGGCTTCGGATGCTTTGGGTTATTTGCTTCGACTTCTTTGCTTCAGCTTCTCGTCCTTCGACGCCACGTCCAGGCACCCTTAATAACACCCTCCTTTGCTGCAGGAATTATTGTTGTGGAGTGATGCTAGGCTTCGGGCAGCCTGTAACTGGGCTATTTCAATGCTAACCGGCAGCTTTCTCTGTGCTGCAGACTTAATTTTAACAGTATGTAATTGTGGGGTGTGCCTAAGGGCAATCTGTTTGGTTACATAATCAGCTTTGTTTCCCTTTGATATGTCATCATCCGATGATGTATGAGCTTCGCATTTAATAACTGCAATTTGCCATGGCAATTGAATAGCATCCAATAAATTTAAGACCAGTTTATCATGCTTAATAGTCTTTCCTGTTGATGTGATGAGTCTCTATTTTTCCCATAAATGCGCAAAGTCATGTACGACCCCAAACGCATAGCGAGAGTCGATGTATATATTAGCACTTTTATCTTTTGCCAATATACAGGCATGAGTCAGGACATACAGCTCAGCTGCCCGAGCAGATGTTCCGGATGGTAAAGCATATGCCTCCAGCACTTGGTGTGGTGTGACCACTGCATATCCTGCTAATAATCTGTCATCAAAGGTCGGTGTGAAAAGCCATCGGTAAATAGGACCAGATCAGGATTATCAATCGGATGACTCTGTAAGTCCAGCCGGGGAGTGGCAGCGGCTGCTACAAGCAACAGACAATCACGGTCACATCTTCTTCTGGCAGTGGTACAAAGGTAACTGGGTTTATAGCAGCAGTGAAATGCTGCGTAGCTGCAGAGTTCAATAGTAACATCACGGCATGAGGAACAATCACTACACACGGGTGATCAAGAACGATGGGGATTGATTTTTCTATCATTGTAGCTGTTGCCACGACAGCTCGCAAGCAGGCTGGCATGCCAATTACTACAGCTGTTAAAGCCACAGAATAATAGGCTATCAGTCTTTTTCCCCCTCCATGCTCTTGAGCCAGAACCCTGGTCGCAAACCCTTTAATTCATTTTATGTTGAAAGGGCTTTTTATAGATTGGTTATCCCAGTGCTGGAGCAGTAACCATAACGTTCTTTAGATTTCTAAACGCCTGGTCACTTTCTGCAGTCCATACTACTCTGGAGGGCTGAGTCTGCAGGGTGGCTGAACGCAATGCTGCATCTTGTTCCCTGCAATCATGGACCCATTGGCTGCAGTAACCCACCATGCCTAAGAAGGAGAGAATGTCCTTCTTTGTCTTCGGGACCTGGATGTTATCTATTTCCTTTATTCTATCTTTTCCAAGTCTCTTTCTGCTTCCCTGCAGCTGGAATCCCAGATACTATACACTAGGCCGGCAGAACTGTAATTTTTCCAGGGATTCTTTATGCCCTCTTCCTGCCAAATGTTGCCATCATTTAATTCAGTCGTTACAATCAGGACCTGTCACAGAGGCTACCAACAGCGCATCGACATACTGGATCAAAGTAGACCTCTCTGATAATTCCTCAAGATTATTTTTCACTGCTGCTGCATATACGGCTGGGCTTTCAGCATACCCCTGGGGTAGCCTAGTCCAGGTGTATTGTTGATCCTTGTAGGTAAAAGCAAAGAGGAACTGGCTGTCTTTATGCAGGTGTATGGAGAAAATAGTTGAACATTTACTGTACAGGTGTTGGCTTCTGCCGGTATAGATGACAGAATAATATTGGTGTCAGGTACTAAAGGAGCAATAGGGATCACTATTCTGTTAATAGTTCTCAGGATTTTGGACAAAAGGCCATTCGTTACATCTTCCCACCGGGATTGGCACAATAGGAGTATTTGCGTTTTCACTACAGGCCTGTACGAAGCTTTTCAAGGGCGTGGCATGACAGGATTACAAAAATGTTATGTGAAATAATGCGCCCGCTTAAGGGCCCTGGAAGCTCTGGGGTTTTAGATGCTCTCTGGTGCATTCTACGCCTTATTTTGGAGCATTTTTGAACCAAAGTTATGACCAATATATCAGAAATAATTTTGGTTGAGGCAAGAGTCATGAGTGGGTGGAATGGGATGATTAGGGTCATTGTTGTGTACATTTAAAAAAATCAAGGATTGAAGTTGTCCTTGTTTCAATAATCAAGTTGTACTGTTGTAAAATGCTATCTAAATGTTATAAAGGAGCATGTGTGGGGTCAGCCTATACACGGGCCACTTATGCTTGAACCCAGGTCAGGAGATACGAGTGTGGGCACGTGACGTCATGGGCTGGATGGAGTGTCCTGGTACTTAAGGTCTCTCACCTCGAGATCTTAGAGGAGCCAACCGGTAGCTGAGCCCGAGAGAACAACCTCGCTCAGCTACAGCAACGCAGTAATATAGTTAGCACACCCACCTAACGTGTCACCACTGATTGAACCAACCTGACATCTCACCTTTATTGACCACGTTTGGTGCCGCTACATTGGTGACCCCCGACTGTCCAAATTGAAATTTGGACTCACCTGAAGCACGCAGCTTCGGGAGACCTGATGTCTGCAGCCGGCTGCCCAGCCCTGCAGAACTACGCTGCCACCAACCCGGCCCTGCAGTGAGGTATGCTGCTTCCCCACCAGCTGCTGCTCATCGGAGCTGAGAAGCCGCGGCTGTTGCCGCTCTCCTGCTCCCGCTTCCAACCCCCACACCGCTCCAGGCCTTGTGTGACGGCCGCTGAGCTCCTCCGCATGACCTACCCGGAGCCGACCACCGGAGCAGAGAGGTTGTACCAGTTGTTGCAGGAGCTGCGAGCCTCCTGCCCATAGCAAGACCGACACACGCTCGATGGCCCTGGGAGCAGAGAGAGAGTACCTGCCACTTTCCCGCTCCCGACAACGGACCCGGGCCCGGCCTTGCACCGCGAACACGGCTCCAGCCCCTGCACTGCACCGGGCCCCACCGCTACAGGCCCTGCACCGGACTCATCTCACCCGCTCAGCACCGGGCCTCACCGCTCCGGACCCGGCACCGCAACAGGCCTCACTGCGGCCTCGGCTCTGCGCCCTGCCCTGCCTGGCCCCGCCGGCCGCTGCCCAGGACCTAGCCACCCGATAGCGCGGGCTTACTTAGGGCGCCTGCCAAAGACGCTCTTTTGCTCCTCACCAGTCTTGAATCGCTGGACCAGTCCACTTCAGCCAGTCGGCAAAATGGCCGCCGCGGCCTCTTGAACAAGCGGCCGCGCAGCTACAAAAATGGCCGCAGCGGCCGGCCGGAAGAGAAGCTCGAACTTACCGTCCACAGCGCCACCTTCCGGCCGGATGCCGTCCCTACACCCTGACCACCGGCAACAGCGCCACCGTCAGAGCGGCTGCCATCACTGCAGCCTCACCACCATCCACAGCGCCACCTCCTGACCGGATGCCGTCACTGCAGCCTCACCGCCGCCCACAGCGCCACCTTCCGGCCGGATGCCGTCCCTACACCCTGACCACCGGCAACAGCGCCACCTCCTGGCCGGATGCCGTCACTGCAGCCTCACCGCCACCCCAGCGCCACCTTCCAGCTAGATGCAGTTCCTGCAGCCTGACCACCGGCAACAGCGCCTCATTCAGGCTGGAGGCTGTCACTGCAACACAGCTTTCCCATCCTGCACTATGAGCACTGGACAATTTGAACTTTGGACACTGATTGCACTGTAATTTGTCTTTTTACTGTTCATTTTGTGTTCACCGCAGTTCCACGCCCGGTTCAGAAATTAATTTGTTTATTTTATTTAGTTTTTTTTCCACCATCGTTGCTGGGGGCCATATTTCACAGGACACTCTCCCTTAGCTGGTTGAGGAGATGCGACCGTGTCTCTTCCGTCCTGCGACTCCTGCATCGGTCTCCTCGCACCCCTCGGTACCTCAGGATCGCCCACGCAGAGCATCACTCCGCCCATGGAGAGCTCCGTCCCGACCCACGCCAGGGGTGTCCCAGACCCACATGCAGGAGCCGCCCTCGACCATGCTATTCCTTACTCTGGTTCTGGGGGGGGTCATGTGGCGTCAGCCTATACACGGGCCACTTATGCTCGAACCCTCGTCAGGCGATACGAGGGCGGGCACGTGACATCATGGGCTAGATGGAGTGTCCTGGTACTTAAGATCTCTCACCTCGAGACCTTAGAGGAGTCAACAGGTGGCTGAGCCCGAGTGAACAACCTCACTCAGCGACAACAACATTGTAATATAGTTAGCGCACCAACTTAACGTGTCACCAGTGAATAACCAAACGATTGAACCGACCTGACGTCTCACCTTTATTCACCACGTTTGGTGTCGCTACACATGCAAAAACTGCAAATAAAACACTGTAAGTTTTTGCAGTAAAGAAAACCTTTTTTTAGAATACGTTTTGTGTATTGATTTGATTGCCTGTTACTGTTCGACTGTTAGTGTGTGCAGTACACCTTTAATGGTCCTCCTGAACTAACAAATTCACTTCACATCAATTTCAACATGGAATAGTGATGTGAATACAACATTTAGTTTGACTTCAATTTTCATCATGACAATCACAAATCACATTTGGAATTCTCAAACACAATGTGATTGTAAACAATTGCAGAGCTGCTAAGTTTCACTATTTCCATATTTTGATGGACAGAAACTGGATTTTTGAATATCAGTATTTTACATGCATTCTCAAATAGCAGTATGGAATACTGAAAATCAGTACTACTGAATTGTGAAACTATTTATGAAATGTTCATTTATAATTCTTGATTTTGATTCAATTATATATCATCTTGTATACTTTAACGGTGTTGCCTGGCCTGGGGAGGCATGGCTTTTAGCGGTCTGCAGACGTGGTAAATACATTGGTTTTGCTTTGTGGGCTTATGAGCCTGTAAGCTACTCGTGGAGGAGGCCGCGTAGAGGCTGTCTTTGTCTAGGTGATCGCTCTGCCGAAGCCAAATAAGCCTAGCGATGACCCCAAGGGATACTGACGCATCTCACTGCTGTGTGTTCCATACAAGCTCCTGGAACATCTCCGCCACACATGTCTCAATCCAGTGATTGACCCCCAGCTGCCCAAAGAACAGGCTGGCTTCCGAAGCGGTAGGTCAACGGCGGACCAGGTGACCCTCCTGTGCAGACATAGAGGGCAGGTTCCAGGCAGGGGAGAAGGCTGGCGCTGTCTTCTTGGACCTCACAGCTGCATATGATACTGCCTGGCTGCGTGGACTACACATGAAGCTTCTGGAAACCATCCCAGACATGCCCATGGTGAGCTTCATCATGGAGATGCTGAGCAACCGCAGCTTCAGGCTACACACCAGCAACGGGCAATGCAGCAGGATGAGGAAACTTAAGAACGGCGTCCCACAGGGCTCAGTGCTGGCACCAATGTTGTTCAACATCTACATGCCTGCAACCCAGTCAAAGAAGTATGGCTATGCTGATGGCCTGGCCATCCCACTCAGTAAGCCATCCTGGGAAGCAGCAGAAGAGGGCTGAACATCCTGTCTTCATACCTGAGAAACTGGCGCCTCAAGCTCAGCATGGGTAAGACAACATCTTCAATGTTCCACCTCAACAACAGGGAAGCGACCCGCGAGATGAACGTCATGGTGGATAACGCCCGGTTACGGTCCCAGCCCGTCCCCACGTACCTCGGTGTGAAGCTCGACAGAACGTTGTCATTCAAACAACACCTGGAAGGTGCCAGGGCAAAGACAAGCGCCCGTGCCACACTGATTCGCCGCTTAGCCGGCACCACATGGGGAGCCACGGCGTAGACACTGCGCATGTCCACAGTGGCCCTGGTGTTCTCAGCCGCCGAGTACTGTGCCCCGTTCTGGTGCCTTCGCCCTCATGCCAAGAAACTGGATGCTGCCCTCAACAGCGCCCCGCGGACTGTCTCCGGATGCCCACGAGCCACCCCAGTAAACCAACTGCCTGTCCTCGCTGGCATCACCCCAGCCAACATCAGACAAGAAGCAACCACGCTGACCCTCTCTCGAAAGGCACAGACCAGTGAATCCCACCTCCTCCATCAGATCGTCACGGAGACACCATGATAAATGAGCCTCAAGTCACGGCAACCATAACATCGATGACTCCATGGACGTCCCTGGCCAGGACCTGCCCCGAAAGCAGTGGACAACCCGCAACCGCTTGAGGACAGGCATCGGACGCTATGGAGTAGCGACGAAGAGGTGGGCCTCGTGGACAGCGCCTCCTGCGAGTGTGGGGACCCAACACAGACAGTGGAGCACATTGTCACCAGTTGCCCCAAACACTGGCCACCGAATGGTGAACGAGGTCTGATTGACCTGGATGATGACACGTTGGCCTGGCTCACCTCAACGGAGCTGCAGGTCTAAGAGACATAAAGACAGAAGAAGATCTTGTATACCTGAAACTCTGATCTTGGATGTGTGTGTGTGTGTGTGTGTGTATAACCACATCTGCTCGAAAAAATGACGCCCTATGGTAACATTTTTATATATTCTGATAGAGATTTATCCCGTGGACTCTGAAATTGCCTCATCTGAAAAATGCATGCATTATTTCTCAAGTAATTAATCAAAATGTTCACAAATCTGAAAGAACTTAGAAAATAAAACTGAACGGCTTTGACCAATGACGTGATGACATCACAATGGCTGCACGCTGTGTTCCCGCGCTGAGAGTGATGTCGCCCGGCTGCGCCGCTTGCAAGCCCAGCCCAGGCATTCACAAATCTGAAAGACCTTTGAAAAAAACTCTGCTGTCCCTGTGTCCCTCTCTGTGCCTCTGTTTCCCTCTCTGTGCCTCTGTGTCCCTATCTGCGCCTCTGTGGCCCTCTCTGTGCCCCTTTGTCGCTATCTGGGCCTCTGTGTCCTTCTCTCTCTACCCCCTTCCCTCTCTAGCCGCACCTGCGAGTTGGGGGCTATGCGTGAGTGAAAAGGGCGGGGCATGGGGTAAAAGGAGTGAATAGTATTAATATAATATCAATGGGGGTGGTTAGTGTGTGTGTTGAGGTGGTTAGTGTATGGGGGGGGTGTTGGTTAGTGTGTGTGTGTGTGTGGGGGGGGGGAGGTGTTGGTTAGTGTGTGTGTGTCACTCACAGGCTGCCCCCTCCCCCCGCAACTGCGCGTTGAGGGGACGGGACCCAACGGGTCCCATTTAGTCTATCTATCTATATCTGGGGTGACTTTAAACTAGAAAGGCTGGGGGGAGGGACTCGGGTAGAGGGGGCTAGGGTCAGGGTGTGGGGCAAGAGGCAGAGAAGGGTAGCACTCGGATCCAAAATGTAGGCGAGAAAGATGAAAAAGATAATAGACAGAGAATAAGGGATGGTGGGTTTACTAAAATGTGTATATTTTAATGCTAGGAGCATTGTAAGTAAGGTGGACGAACTTAGAGCCTGGTTTCACACCTGGAAAATTATGATGTTGTGGAATCAGTGAAACATGGTTGCAGGAGGGCTGTGATTGGAAACTAAATTATTCCAGGATTTCGTTGCTTCAGGTGGTGATAGAATTGGAGGGACCAGAGGGGGAGTGTTGCATTGCTTGTCAGAGAAGATATTACAGCAGTGCTTTGACAGGATGATTAGAGGGCTCGTCAAGGGAGGCTATTTGGGTGGAACTGCGAAGTGGGAACGGTGTAGCAACACTTTTAGGGGTGTATTATAGACCGCCAAATGGTGGAGCGTGAATTGGAAGAGCAAATATGTAAGGAGATAGCAGATATTAGTAGTAAGCACAAGGTAGTGATTGGATAAAATTGGACCATTAGAGAACCAGAATGACAGCTATGCCAGAGCCAAAAGAGATGGGGGAGATATTAAACAATTTCTTTTCTTTCGGTATTCACCAAGGAGAAGGATATTGAAACTCTGTGAGTTAAGGGAAAAAAGTAGAGTAGCTATGGAAACTATGAGATTCAAAGAGGAGGAAGTACTGACACTTTTGAAAAATATAAAAGTGGATAAGTTCTCCAGGTCCTGACACAGGATATTCCCTAGGACATTGAGGGAAGTTAGTGTAGAAATAGCAGGAGCTATGACAGAAATATTTCAAATGTCATTAGAAACGGGAATAGTGCCTGGAGGATTGGCGTACTTGGGCATGTTGTTCCATTGTTTAAAAAGGGTTCAAAGAATAAACCTAGCAATTATAGACCTATTAGTTTGACGTCAGTGGTGGGCAATTTAATGGAAAGGATACTTAGAGATAATATATATAAGCATCTGGATAAACAGGGTCTGATCAGGAACAGTCAACATGGATTTGTGCCTGGAAGGTCATGTTTGACAAACCTTCTTGAATTTTTTGAAGCGGTAACTAGGGAAATTGATGAGGGTAAAGCAGTGGATGTTGTCTATATGGATTTCAGAAAGGCCTTGACAAGGTTCCCATGGGAAGGTTGGTTAAGAAGGTTCAATCTTTTGGTGTTATATGGCGGGAGTAGCAAGATGGATTCAACAGTGGCTGAATGGGAGATGTCAGAGAGTAATGGTGGAGGCTGTTTGTCAGGTTGGAAGCCGTGACAGTGGGGTGCCTCAGGGATCTGTGTTGGGTCCACTGTTGTTTGTCATGTACATCAATGATCTGGATGATGGGGTGGAAAATTGGATAAGTAAGTATGCAGATGATACTTAAGATAGGCGGTGTTGTGGATAATGAAGTAGATTTTTCAAGTCTAAAGTGAGAGAGATTTGGGCCATTTGGAAAAGTGGGCTGAAAGATGGCAGATGGAGTTTAATGCTGACAAGTGTGAAGTGCTACATCTTGGCAGGACAAATCAAAATAGGACGTACATGGTAAATGGTAGGGTATTGAGGAATGCTGTGGAAACAGAGGGATCTAGAAATAACTGTGCATAGTTCCCCTGAAGGTGGAATCGCATGTAGATAGGGTGGTAAAGAAAGCCTTTGGTGTGCTGGCCTTTATAAATCAGAGCATTGAATATAGGAGTAGGGAAGTAATGTTTAAAATTGTACAAGGCATGGTAAGATCAATTCTGGAGTATGGTGTACAATTTTGGTCGCCTAGTTATAGGAAGGATGTCAACAAAATAGAGAGAGTACATGAGGAGATTTACTAGAATGTTGCCAGGGTTCCAGCAACTATGTTACAGAGAAAGGTTGAACAAGTTAGGTCTTTATTCTTTGGAGCGCAGAAGGTTTAAGGGGGGACTTGAATTGAGGTCTTTTACGCAAATGATGAAAGGGATAGACAGAGTTGACGTGGATACGTTTTTCCATTGAGGGTAGGGAAGATTCAAACAAGAGGGCATGACATGAGATTTAAGGGACAGAGTTTTCGGAAACGGTAACGTGAGGGGGAACTTCTTTACTCAGAGGGTGGTGGCTGTGTGGAATGAGCTTCCAGCAGAAGTGGTGGAGGCAGGATCGATTTTAATATTTAAGAGTAAAGTGGATAGGTATATGGACGTGAAGGGAATGGAGGGGTATGGTCTGAGTGCAGGTAGATGGGACTAGGGGAAAACAAATGGTCGGCATGGACTGGAAGGGCCGAGAGGGCCTGTTTCTGTGCTGTAATTGTTATATGGTTATATGTTATATGGTTATATCTATCTATATATTACTAAAAGTAAGATCTAGAATGCTTTTGACGCACTGTGATTTGATTTCTGAGAGATCGCCGCCACTTACGGCTGTGACTTTTGGCCACCTAGCTCAGAGCCCCCCTCTGCCAGACTGGACCAGAGGATTTTTCCCATCGATGAAAAATCAGAGAGATATTAATGTTTTTAAAAATAATGCC
The DNA here is from genome assembly GCA_035221665.1 of Okamejei kenojei. Lineage (NCBI taxonomy): Eukaryota > Metazoa > Chordata > Chondrichthyes > Rajiformes > Rajidae > Okamejei > Okamejei kenojei. Next base: position 52,336,368 of record CM069147.1, read on the forward strand.
ATTCTCTCTGCTGCCCCTGCTAATGGGAGGGGGGAGGGACTATAAAACCAGGAAGTAGTGTGCCTCACTCAGTCTCTGCAAGATGGAGGAAGCCAGTGGGTCATGTCTCTCTGAGCTCAGAATAACACTGAACACATGTCTACTCAACTGTGAGTACCCTTAATGTGGCTTGAAAAATGAAAATATGGGTGGTTGAAGTAAAAAGGCACTGCCTACTTATGGTCCTGTTTGGGGGTTTGGCTTGTGTGAAGTAAATATGGTACTGCATGGGCAAAAGGTTTTGTTTGGGGGTTAGGGTTGAAGAATAAAAAACTGGCTACCTGCATAAATGGTTGTTTGCTGGGTTTGGGGTGAAGTGGATAAGGCACTGCCTGCAAAAGGGTTGCTTGGCGGGGTTTTGTGTTGAATTGAAAAAAGCACTGCATATGGTTGTTTGTCTAAACTTGACAACTTCCTGTTTTCACTATATTCCATTTTTGATAAAAAGCTACCACTTTCGGCTGTGATTTTTGGCCATCTTACTCAATTCACCCTCCGCTCATCAGGTGCCGAGGATTCTTCCATTCTATGTAAAAAAACAAAGTGTGTATTATCGGTGGTGTTTTTTTTTTTTTTTTTTTAAAATGGTTGAGAATGCTCTTATAACTGTTCAATCTCCTTGAAGGCCACCCTTTTTCCGTGTGTGAGGGGGGGGGAGTGATTATAAATCCGGAAGTATTTGTGGATGTGGGCTGAGTCTCCTGCATGTTGGGGGAGCCCCCCCCGAGCAGAGTCAGACTTGACTGGAGCGTGTGGATTTAATCTGTTGAACATACTGGATTGTTCTGCTTGAACTGTGAGGAGACTGCCCCCCCCCCCCCCCCCCCCCCCCCCACTAGATAGTGTCGGTGTTTTAGTGTGGTGTTTATGGTGGGTTTTTATGGTGGTTTCACACTGTCTCGAAATAATATGAATTACTGCCTTATGATTGTAGTGCCTTGCATTCCTGCATGAAATGGTATTATGATGTATACTGCATTTGAAATTTGGTGGCTTGCAGCCCTCCTTGAAATGGGTCTGATACTTCACGTAGAACAACACTAGTTATAATAATGGTATAATTGGCTGAAGGTGTGGAGGCCATTCGGCCATTCGTGCTTGTGCTGTACCCTGACTGTCTCTGCATACCCCATGAATCCCTTTAGGCACTAGGGCCACATCCTAATTCCCTCTTTAATATAGTCAATAGAACTGGCCTCAAACTACCTTCTGCTGGCAGAGAATTTCCTGGAGACTCACCAAATCGCTGTGTGAATGGGACAAAATGGTTTTCTTTCATCTCGGGTCCCTAAAGGAATAACCCCTTTTGCTTAAACTGTGACACCTTGTTCTGGACATCCCCAACCATTGGGAACAATACTTCCTGACTTCCTAACCTGTCCAACTCCTTAAGAATTTTGTATGGTTCTATAAGATCCCCCCCCTCTATCTTCTAAATTCTAACGAGTAACACGACGAGGGTATTCAAGTCTTTTCTCATAATGATTGATAGTCCTGACTTCCCAGGATCAGTCTGGTTGAAACCTTCCTCTGTACCCCTCTATGGCTAGAATGTCTGTTCCGCAGATTTGGAGGACCAAAACTGTACGCAATAACCCAGGTGTGGTCTCACCAAAACCTGTACAACTGCAGTTTAGAACATCCCTGCCTCCTATACTCAAATCCTTGTTGCTATGAATGCTAACATACATTTGCTTTATTCTACTGCCTGCTGCCCTGCATGCCTGCTTTCAATGACTGGTGTTACCATGACACCAGGTCTCGTAGCATCTCCCTTTTTCCTATTGCGGCCACCATGCAGATAATAGTCTTCCTCCTGCTTCTTTGCCGCCAATGTAGAGATGTCCTAATTTTATCAACATTGATACTGCATCCTGCCATGCATTTGCCCACCTCACCCAGCCTTTCCGAGTCTCCTTGCAAGCTCCGTAGCATTGTTCCTCTCACAGTCTTCTAGCTCTGCACAGTTTGTGTCATTCGAAAACTTGAAGATGGTTGCTCTTCCATATCCCTCGTCCAAATCTTTAATATTATATTGTAAATAGCGGGTGTCCCAGCACACTGTAGCCATTGCGGTACCCTCACTAGTACTGACTGCCATTCTGTAAAGTAGAACCCGTTTATTCCTTCAGTTTGCTTCCTGTCTGCCTAGCCGGTTCTCTATCCACATCAATATGAAACCATCAATACCGTGGTGCTTTAAGTTTGTATACTAAACTCTTATGTGGGACAGTGTCGAAAGCCTTCGGAAAGATTAAGATTATTACTCATCAAGGTTCTCCCTAATACTCCTCTACTAGTTTCATCCTCTATTAAATTTCTATAGATTCGTCATACTTGAATGTACCTTTCGTTATATCCTATTCCAATGATTTTACACACTTTCCTAATTATGATGCATATCCAATCTTTATTATCTGACTCTAGCAGTTTCCCCACTTCCATTGTTTGACTTGAATGCTGTATATTCCCCGTTTTCTTTCTCCCTACTTTTTTTAAAAAATGTGGCGGGGTTACATTCAGCTATCCTCCAATCCTCAGGGGAATACTCAGAATCTATAAGAGTTTTGAAAAACTATTACTAATATGCTTACACTATTTCGGTGGCCTATTCCTTGAAGTAACTATGGGGGATGCAGCCTATCTGGCCCTGGGGTTGATCGGCCTTTATTCCATTTCAAATTTTCCCAACACCACTTACGGCTAACGGATTTCACTCAGTTCCTCCATCTTATTTGACCCTTGGTCCCCTGCTATTTCCAGAAGATTATTGATGTCTCCCTTCGGTTGTTGAAAAACAGAAACCAAAAGTTAGTTATTCTTTGGTCTGCCCTTGTCTTGTTCATCATGATCATTTCAACTGTTTCTGACTGCAATGGTCTTACATTTGCTTTAAATAATTTTTTTCTCTTCAACAATCTATAAAAAAAAAAGTTTGCAGTCAGTTTGATGTTACCTATGTCAGGTTTTCCTTCATAATCTATTTTCCCATTTTCCTAATTTTCCCTTTGTCCCTTCCTCACTTGCTGGTCTATGAATTTCTGCCAGTCCTCATGGTATATGGTTGCTTTTTCTGGCCTTTCATTTTGTTTGCTTCATCTTTTGTTTTGATACTATCCCTGATTTCCCTTGTTATCCACGGTTGCACTACTGTTTTCCCTGGTTTTTTCTTTTGCAAAAACGGGGATTGAACAATGGTTGTAGTTCATCCATGCTGTTCTTTTTTAAATACCATTCCATTGCCACAAACCACTGTCAACCCTCTAAGAATCAATTGCCAGTCTATCTTGGCCAATCAAGTCTCTTAACATCAATGATATCGTTCTTTAGTTCAGATCCCTTGTCTTTGAAATTTATATGTATGTCACTCATCCAGCGTAATGAGAAACTCAACCATTTTATGTCCAAGGGGCCACTTACAACAAGATGCGAACTTAAACTTCCTTCATTACTCAATTAACAGACTAGAATGTGACTGCTCTCTTGGTGGTTCATCTATTGCTGGTTTAGAAACTCCACGCCCGTTGGAAGAGAAGGAGCGTGTTGAGGAGGCGACACCCCGACCTTAGGCAGGTTAAGCTTTAATATCCAGCGCAGGGGGGCGTGTTTTTTTTTACGAAATCCATAAACATTCCATTTGGAGAAGTGGGTTTTTTTTTTGAGGCAACCCGCTGATTGGTGGGAAGTGGACGAAGGTGAGCTGTTAGCAGTCAGATTCCAGCAGTGTGTTGTGTACGTTTGGTAGTGTTGTTGATGTTGTATCCTGTGTAAGGGGGGGCTGTAAGAAGGCCAGGGCAGTTGTACTGTTCTGGTTGTCGATGTGGGAGTCAGGGTATTTGATAGCCCTCCAAGACGTCCACATCTGCGGCAGGTCGGTTTCGAGATGGGGCTCCTAAGGACTGTGTTAGGATACCTGGATGCAGCAGCTCGATGACCTCCGTCTCTCAGGGAGAGTGAGGAGGTAATATAGAGGAGCTACAGGGAGGTAGTCACTCCCAGATCACAGGAGGGCAGACAAGTGGGTCACGGTTAGGAATGGTCAAGGGGCAGTGGCCAGGGGCTAGTGAGTACCACTGTGACCAGTACTCCTGGAAAATAGGTACTCGGGTGTTGGAGTTACGATTGGAGGGGGGAAGCCTAGCTGGGGGCATGGCTACAGCGGCCGGGCCTCGGGCACAGATACGGCCCTTGCTCAGTGATGGGTAGATAAAATGAGGAGGGCAAATTGTAATTGGGGACTCTATAGCTTTGGGGGGTCGGCTAGGCGCGATTCTGTAGACGCTTGTCGGGGGGACCAGGAGGAGGGGTAGTTCCTACCTGGTTGCAAGGGTCTCGCATGTGCAGATACGTGTCAATATAGTTTCTGTATAAGGGAGGGTGAGGAGCCTGGATGTTTGTGGTTAACATAGGTACTATGACATTAGGCAGAAACTAAAGTGACCGAGGTCCCTGAAGGGTGAAGTATTTTGGGTGTTGGGGGGGGGGGAAAGTTTAAGGTGCAAAGGACCAAAAGGGTAACAATTTCAGGTTAACTGCACTGTGCCGCGTGACAAGTTGAGAGTAGGAATGTTTTGAGGTGGAGGTGAATTGAGTGGCTGATGGGACTGGTCGCAGTGGGCAGGGATTCATGCTTTCTTGATTTCTGGGACCTCCTTTTGGGGAAGGCATGTTCTGTACAATAAGGACGGGTTGCACTTGAGCCCGAGGCGGGGGACCAATTATCATGGCAGGGTGATTTGCAAAGGCTAATGGGGGAGACTTTAAAATTACGAAAGGCCTGGGTCGGGAGGGACTCGTGCGGGTAGTGGAGGCTAGGGCAGGGTGTGGCGGCATGAGGCAGAGAAGGGAAGCATCGGATCCAAAATGTAGGCGAGATAAGATGAAAAAGATAATAACAAGAGATTACGGGCTGGTAGGAGCATTGATGTTAAGTGTGGAATGATCTTAGAGCCTGGATTGACCACCTGGAATATATGATGTTGTGGCAATCAGTGAAACAGCTCGGTTGCAGGAGGGCTGTGATTGGAACATAAAATATTCCAGGTTTTCGTTGCTTCAGGTGGTGTGATAGATATTGGAGGGTCCAGCGTGGGGTGGGGGGGTGTTGCTCTTTGCCTTGTCTGAGAAGATACCTTACAGCAGTGGCTTTGGCAGGTATAGATTTAGAGGGCTCGTCTAGGGAGGCTATTTGGGTGAAACTGAGCAAGTGGGATAGGTGGTTTGGTCGTCTGTAGTTGTTTCCTGTTCTTTTGCAACACTTGTAGAATGTATTATTTGACAGCCAATATGGGGAGCAGAGAATTGGGAAGAGCAAATATGATATGGAGATAGCAAGATATTAGTAGTAGCACAAAGGTTGTGATTGTGGGAGTTTTCTAATTTCCATAATAGACTGGGATTAACTCTTTCTGTAAATGGGCCTGGATGGTTTTGCGAGGTGTTTGTTTAATGTGTGCAGGAAGTTTTTTGCAGCTGTACCATTGTGGTATCGACATGAGAAGGTGGCAGTGCTGGACTTCCTGTTAGGGATTTGGTGGCAGGTCAGGTGACGGAGGTATGCAGTGGCTATGTGAGCACTTCGCGGTACCAGTGATACTCATTTCCTTTAGTTTCAATTATATAATTTTGGAGAGAGGTCAGAACTGGAGAACCTACGGGGTGGAGATTTTCGATTGGAGAAAAGGCTAACTTTGAGGATATGCGTAAGGATTGTATAAGGTGTGAATTTGGTCACGTTTCTTCTTGGGAAGGATTTGTTGAAGAGAAATGTGAGGAATTTTTTTAAAGGGGGATATTGTTAAGAGTACGAGAATCTTTATGTCCCTGTTAGGTTGAAAGGAAAGAGTTTAAAATTGGAAAAAGAGCCCGGTTGTTAAGGGAAATTGGACACTGTTATCGAAAAAAGAGAGATATCCCCCTACACTATATTATAGGAGGCATGGGAGTAAAATGAGGTCTAGAGGAGTAAATAAAGATGGTAAAAAGAATCTTAGAAAGAAATAGGAAGCCTAAAAGAGATATGAGGTTGCTTTGGCAAGAAAGGTGATGAAAAGTTAAAACACCACAGGGGTTCTTCAGCTATATTAATAGCAAAAGGATAACGAGGGATAAAATTGGACCATTAGAGAACCAGAAATGGACTGCTATCTGCTAGAGCCAAAAGAGAATGGGGGAGTTATTGAACAATTGCTTTTCTTCGGTATTCACCCAGGAAGAACGGATATTGAACTCTGTAGAGTTAGAGGGGAAATAGTAGAAGTAGCTATGGAAACTATGAGATCAAAGAGGGAGGAAGTTCTGACACTCTTGAAAATATAAAAGTGGATAAGTCTCCAGGTCCTGACAGGATATTCCCTAGGACATTGAGGGAAGTTAGTGTAGATATAGCAGGAGAATATGACAGATATATTGCAAACCCGTACTTTAGAAAACGGGAATAGTGCCGTGAGGATTGCCTTATTTGAGTACTGCCAACATGTTGTTCCATTGTTTTAAAAGGGTTCAAAGAATAAAAACCTAGCAATTTTTGACATTTTTAGTGTGTGTCAAGTGGTGGGCAAATTTAATGGAAAGGATACTTAGTGATATTATATATAAAGCATACTGGAATAAACAGGGTTTGATCAGGAACAGTCACACATGGGATTTGTGCCTGGTAAGGTCATGTTTGACAAACTTTCTTGAATTTTTTGAAGCGGGCCTTAACTAGGGAAAATTGATGAGGCTTTAATGCAGTGGTTAGTTGTCTGTATGGATTTCAGAAAAGGGCTTTGACAAGGTTCCCCCATGGAAGGTTGGTTAACAGTTCAATCTTTGGGTGTTATTGGACCGGAGATGAGTAGTAGTGCAAGGATGGATTCAACAGTGGCTGAGATGGGCGATCCTGTTGTCCGGAGAGAGTAATGTGGTGATGGCTGTTTTGTCTGGTTGGAAGCGGCTGACCAGTGGGGCGCATCAGGGATCTGTGTTTGGGGCCTATGTTGTTTGTCATGTAATCAATGATCTGGATGATGGTGGGGGGAAAAATTGGATAAGTAGTATGCAGATGATACTAAGATGGGTGGTGTTGTGGATAATGAAGTAGATTTTCAATGGTTTTACCAGAGAGAGATTTTTTCTGGTGGGCCATTTGGCCAAAAAGTGGGCTGGG
>CM069147.1:52344056-52384056 GCA_035221665.1 Okamejei kenojei
AGGTGTGCTGTGTGGAATGTGGCTTCCAGCAGAAGTGGTGGAAGGAAGGATCCGAATTTTAATAGTTAAGAGTAAAGTGTTAGGTATATGGACGTTGAAGGAATGGAGGTATGGTCTGAGTGCATGTAGATGGGACTCGGGAAAAACAAATGGCGGCATGGACGGAATGGCCGAGAGGCCTGTTTCCGTGCCTGTAATTGTTATATGGTTATATGTTATATGGTTTATACTTATCTATATATTACAAAAGTATTATCTGTATGCTTTGACGCCTGTGATTTGATTTCTGAGAGATCGCCGCACTTACAGCTGTGAACCTTTGGCCACCTAGCCAGAGCCCCCCTCTGCCAGACTGGACCAGATGGAGTTGTCTCCATCGATGAAAAATCAGAGAGATATTAATGTTATTAAAATACTGCCATTCCTCTGCTCCCCTGCTAAAGGGAAGGGGGGAGGGACTAAAAAACCAGAAGTAGTGTGCCTCACTCAGTCTCTGCCAAGATGGAGGAAGTCCCATGGGTCATGTCTCTCTGAGCTCAGAATATACACTGAATACACAATGTCTACTCAACTGTGATACCCTATGTGGCTTTTGAAAATGAAAATATGGTTGGTTAGAAGTAACAGGCACTGCTACCAATGGTTTGTTTGGGGGTTTGGCTTGAATAAGAAGGTACTGCCCTGCAAAAGGTAGATTGGGGTTTTGGTTGAAGAAAAAAGCTACCTGCAAATGGTGTTTTGCAGGGTTTGGTGTAAGTGAAAAGGCCTGCCTGCAAAGGGTTTGCTTGGGGTTTGTGTGAATGAAAAGGCCAACTGCAAATGGTGTGTTTGTCTAACTTGACAACTTCCTGTTTTCACTATATTCTTTTAGATAAAAAAGCTACCACTTACGGCTGTGATTTTTTGGCCATCTTACCAGTCACCCTCCCACAACAGGTGCAGAGGTTCTTCCCATCAACGAAAAACAAAAGTGTTATTATTATTTTTTTAAAATGATGAGAATCTCTTCTCCTGTCAATCAAAGCCATGAAGGCCACACCTTTCCCGGTGGAGGGGGAGGGATTTATTAAAACCGGAGTGTTGGATGTGGCTGAGTCCTCCTGCATGAGGGAGCGAGAGTCACGACTCTGACTGAGCTGTGAATTAACTGAACATACTGATTGTCTGCTGAACTGTGACTGTGGTGTTTTGTGTGTTTTATGGTGGGTTTTTTTTTTTTTTTTTATTTTATGGTGGTTTCACCCTGCTCGAAATAATATGAAACTGCATATGAATGTAGTGGCCTTGCATCCTGCATGAAATGGTATGAAACTGCATTTGAATTTGGTGGCCTTGCACCCTCCTTGAAATGGTATGAAACTGCACTTAGAAACATAGAAAAATAGAAAATAGGTGCAGGAGTAGGCCATTCGGGCCTTCGAGCATGTGCTGTACCTGCCTTCTCTGCATACCCCATGATCCCTTTAGCCCAAGGGCCACATCTAAACTCCCTCCTTAAATATAGTCAATGAACTGGCCTCAACTACCTTCTGTGCAGAGAATTCCAGAGACTCACCACACGCTGTGGTGAAAAATGGTTTTCTTCATCTCACGGTCCTAAAGGAATAACCCCCTTTGCTTAACTGAGACACCTGTCTGGACCTCCCCAACCTTGGGAACAATCCTCCTGCATCAAACCTGTCCAACTCCTTAAGAATTTTGTAAGTTTCTATAGATCCCTCCACCCTAGCTTCTAAATCCTAACGAGTACAACCCGATCTATCAATCTTCCCATATGAAAGTCCTACATCCCAGAAGCAGTCTGGTGGAACCTTCTCTGTACCCCCTCTATGGCAAGAATGTCCCCTTTCCGCAGATTGGAGACCAAAACTGTACGCATAACCCAGGGTGGTGGTCCTCACCAAAACCCTGTACAAACACTGCAGTAGAACATCCCTGCTCCTATAAGTACTCAAATCCCTTTTGCTAGGAATGCTTAACATACCATTTGCTTTCTGATCACTGCACTGCTGCACTGCATGCCTGCTTTCTATGACGGTGTACCATGACACCCAGGTCCTCGTGCATCTTCTCCCTTTTTCCTAATCGGCCCATTTCAATAATAGTCTAACCCTCCTGTTTTTGCCACCAAAGTAATAACCTCACATTTATCAACATATACTGCATCGCCATGCATTTGCCCACTCACCCCAGCCTATCCGAGTCACCTTGCAGCCCTCCTACACCCTCCTCACAACTAACACTGCCAGCTTTGTGGTCGCGCACACGGAAATGTTGCATTCCATTCCCGTCGCCAAATCATTAATTTATATTGTAATAGCTGGGGTCCCAGCACTGAGCCTTGCGGTACCCAACTAGTCACTGCCTGCCATTCTGTAAAGAACCCGTTTATTCCTACAGTTTGCTTCCTGTCTGCCAGCCGGTTCTCTATCCACATCAATACTGAACCCCCAATACCGTGTGCTATTAAGTTTGTATACTAATCTCTTATGAGGGACCTTGTCGAAAGCCTTCTGAAAGATAAGATATAACACATCCACTGGTTCACCCTATCCACTCTACTAGTTACATCCTCTAATAATTCTATAAGATTCGTCATACATGATTTACCTTTCGTAAATCCATTCCAATGATTTTACCACTTTCCAAATATGCTGCTATCCCATCTTTAATAACTGACTCTAGCAGTTTCCTCCCCACTACCAATGTTAGACAACTTAGCTGTAATTCCCCGTTTTTCGTTCTCCCTCCTTTTTTAAAAAAGTGGGTTACATCACTATCCCCTCCAATCCCAGGAACTACCCAAAACTAAAGAGATTTGAAATACTATCACTAATTGCATCCAAATTCTGTGCTACTTCCTTTGAGTACTCGGGATGCAGCCTATCTGCCCTGGGATTTTATCGGCCTTTAATCCATTCCAATTTACCCCAACACCACTTCCCGGCTATCCTGGATTTCACTCATTCTCCATCTTATTTGACCCATGGTCCCATGCTATTTCCAGCAGATAATTTATGTCTCCCGTCGTGGAAAACAAACCAAAGTATTATTCATTTGGTCTGCATGTCCCTTGTCCTCATGACATTCACCTGTATCCTGACTGCAAAGGTCTTACATTAGCTTTAAATTATATAATTTTTCTCCTTCACATATCTAGAAAAACCGTTTGCAGTCATTTGATGTTCCCGGTCAGTTTTCCTTCATAATCTTTTTCCATTTCCTAATTTTCCCTTTGTCCTCCTCTCTGACTCTGAATTTCCTGCCAGTCCTCTGGTAGGTTTCTTTTATCAGGCTAATTTGTATGCTTCAATCTTATGTTTGATACTATCACCCTGATTTCCCTTGTTATCCACGAATGCACTACTGTTTCCTTTTTTTCCCTGGTTTATTCATGTTTGCCAAACTGGGTTGAACAATTGTTGTAGTTCATCATGGCAGACTTTACAATACCACCATTGCACAACCACTGTCCAACCTCTCTAAGAATCAATTGCCAGTCTATCTGGGCCAATTCAAGTCCTTACCACAAAGTTATCTTTCTTTAAGTTCAGATACCCTTGTTTCGTGAATTTATATTATGTCCCCTCCATCTAATGGAAGACTCAACCATATTATGTCCAAGGGCCACGTACAACAAACTGCTAACTAACCCTCCTCATTACTAACTCCAATACCCAGACTAGAATAAGCCTCGTCCTTGTTGTCCTCTACATGTAGGGTTAAGAATACTATCCCACCCCGTTGGAAGAGAAGGAGTCGTGAGGAGCGACACACCCCCGACGTACGCTTTAAAATCCAGCGCGGGGGCTTGTTTTTAACCGAAATCCATACATTCCATTTGAGAAGTGGGTTTTTTTTTGAGGAAACCGCTGATTGGTGAAGTGGATCTAAGGAAGCAGCTGATTAGCATCAGATTCCAGCAGTTTGTTGTGTAAAATTTGTATTGTGTTGATGTTGTATCCTGTGTAAGGGGGGCAGTAGAAGGCCAGGCATGTACTGTACTGGATGACAGATGTGGAGTCAGGAATCTGGATAGCCCTCCAGAACGCCACATCTGCGCCAGGTGTGTCGAGATGGGGGGCTCCTAAAGGACTGTGTTAGAACCTGGAGCAGCTGCTCGATGACCTCTCCGTCTCCTCAGGGAGATGAGGGAGGTAATAGAGAGGAGCTACAGGGAGGTAGTCCACTCCAGACACAGCGAAGGCCCAGACAAGAGGGTCACGTTAGGAAGGTCAAGGGCAGAGCATGGGATAGAGAGTACCCCTGTGACCGTACACCTGAAAATAGTACTCGGGTTTGAGTATCGATTGGATGGGACAAGCCTAGCAGGGGCAGCAACAGCGGCCGGGGCCTCCGGCACAGAAACCGGCCCTAATGCTCAGAAGGGTAGCAAAAAGAGGAGGGCAATTGTAATCGGGGACTCTATAGTTAGGGGGTCGATAGGCGATTCTGTAGAAGCAGTCGGAGACCGATGGTAGTTGCCTACCTGGTGCCAGGGTCTCGCTGTGTTCCAAACGTGTCCAAAAAGATTCTGATAAGGGAGGGAGAGGAGCCTGATGTTGTGGTACACATAGTACCAAGACATAGCCAGAAAAAGTGACGAGGTCCTGAAGGGAGAATTTAGGGGAGTTGTGGGAAAATTAAGGAGAAAGGACCAAAAGGGAACAATTTCAGGATTACTGCCTGTGCCGCGTGACAGTGAGAGTTAGTAATGAAATGAGGATGGAGAATAAATGCGTGGCTGAGGGAACTGGTGCAGTGGCAGGGATTCAAGTTCTTGATCACTGGGACCCTCTTTTGGGACGGCAAGATCTGTACACAAAGGACGGGTTTGCACTTGAGCCCGAGGGGACCAAATCTGCAGTGAGAATTGCAAAGGCTACTGGGAGACTTAAATTAAGAAAGGCTGGGGGAGGACTTCCGGGTAGAGGAAGCTAGGGGTCAGGGTGGTGGGCCAAAGCAGAGAAGGGAAGCACTCGGATCCAAAATGTAGGCGAGAAAGAAGAAAAAGATAATAGACAGAGAATAAGGGATGGTAGGAGCATTGTAAGTAAGTGGATGAACTTAGAGCCTGGATGACACCTGGAAATAGATGTTGTGGCAAATCAGTGAAACATGGATGCAGGAGGCGTGATTGGAAACTAATATTCCCAAGGAGTTCGTTGCTTCAGGTGTGATAGAATTGGAGGGTCCATAGGGGGGGGGGGTGTTGCTTGCTTGTCAGGAAGATATTACAGCAGTGCTTTAGGCAGATAGATTAGAGGGGCTCGTCTAGGAGGCTATTTGGTGAAACTAGAAGTGGGAACGGTGGTAGCAACACTTTTAGAATGTAAAATAGACCGCCAAATGGGGAGTGGAGCGAGAATTGGAAGAGCAAATATGTAAGGGAAAGCAGATATTAGTAGTAAGCACAAGGTAGTGATTGTGGATTTCAATTTTCCAAAAATAGACTGGGAAATCACATTCTGTAAATGGGCTGGATGGTTTGGAGTTTGTTAAATGTGTGCAGGATAGTTTTTTTGCAGCAGTACAGACTTAGAGGTATCGACCAGAGAAGGGCAGTGCTGGACTTCCTGTTAGGAAATGTGGCAGGTCAGTGACGGAGGTATGCGTTGGTGAGCACTTCGGGACCAGTGATCACAATACCATTAGTTTTATCAATATAATTAGGAGAGAGTCAAACTGGACCTAGGGGGCGAGTTTTCGATTGGAAAAGGCTAACTTTGAGGGAATGCTTAAGGATTTTAAAGGAGTGAATTAGGACACTTTGTTTCATGGGAAGGATGTAGGAAAGAAGAGAAAAAAAATAAAAAAAAAAAATGGAGGACATTAAAGGGGAAATTGTAAGAGTACAGAATCTTTATGTCCCTGTTTAGGTTGAAAGGAAAGAGTAAAAAATCGGAAAGAGCCAACGTTTTCAAGGAAATTGGACATCTTTTTCGAAAAAGAGAGATATCTACAATAATTATAGGAGGCATGGTAAATGAGGTGCTAGAGAGTATAAAGAATGTAAAAAGAATCTTAAGAAAGAAAATTAGAAGGCTAAAAGAAGATATGAGGTTGCTTTGGCAAGAAGGTAAAGAAAGTAAACCCAAAGGGTTTGTCTTTTCTACAGCTATAATTAATAGCAAAAGGATAACGAGGGATAAAATTGGACCATTAGAGAACCAGAAATGGACAGCTATCTGTAACAGAGCCAAAAGAGATGGGGGAGAATATTGAACAATTTCTTTCTTCGGTATTCACCAAGGAGAAGGATATTGACTCTGTGAGTTAAGGGGGAAAAAGTAGAGTAGCTAATGGAAACTATGAGATTCAAAGAGGAGGAAGTACTGACACTCTTGAAAAATATAAAATGATAAGTGCTCCAGGTCCCTGACAGGTATATTCCCTAGGACATTGAGGGAAGTTAGTGTAGAAATAGCAGGAGACTATGACAGAAATATTTCAAATGTCTTTAGAAAACGGGAATAGTGCCGGAGGATTGGCGTACTGCACATGTTGTTCCATTTGTTTAAAAAGGGTTCAAAGAATAAACCTAGCAATTATAGACCTATTAGTTTGACGTCAGTGGTGGGCAAATTGATGGAAAGGATACTTTAGAGATAATATATAAGGGGAGCATCTGGATAAACAGGGTTTGATCAGGAACAGTCAACATGGATTTTGTGCCTGGAAGGTCATGTTTGACAAACTTTCTTGAATTTTTTTGAAGCGGTAACTATGGAAATTTGAGGCTAAAGCAGTGGATGTTTGTCTATATGGATTTTCAGAAAGGCCTTTTGACAAAGGTCCCCATGGAAGGTTGGTTAAGAAGGTTCAATCTACGGGTGTTAATGCGAGTACAAGATGGATTCAACAGTGAGGCTGAATGGGAAGATGTCAGCAGAGAGTAATGGTGGGATGGCTGTTTTGTCAGGTTGGGAACCGGTGACCAGTGGGCGCCTCAGGGATCTGCATGTTTGTTGTTTCCACGGTCACTTCTTTTGTTTGTCATGTACATCAATGATCTGGATGATGGGGGTGGAAAATTGGATAAGTAAGTATGCAGATGATACTAAGATGGGTGGTGTTGTGGATAATGAAGTAGATATTTCAATGTCTACAGAGAGATTTGGGCCCATTTGGAAAAGTGGGCTGAAAGATGGCAGATGGAGTTTAATACTGTTAAGTGTGAAGTGCTACTTCTGGCAGGACAAATTCAAATATAGGAGTACATGGTAAATGGTAGGGAATTGGAGGAATGCTGTGGAACAGAGGGATCTAGGAATAACTGTGCATAGTTCCCTGAATGTGGAATCGCATGTAGATAGGGTGGTAAAGAAAGCCTTTGGTGCGCTGGCCTTTATAAATCAGAGCATTGAATATAGGAGTAGGGAAGTAATGTTAAAATTGGGACAAGGCATTGGTAAGACCACATTCTGGGAGTATGGTGTACAATTTTGGTCGCCTAGTTTTATAGGAAGGATGTCCAACAAAAATTAGAGAGTACAGAGAGATTTACTAGAATGTTGCCAGGGTTCCAGCAACTATGTTTACAGAGAAAGTTGAACAAAGTTAGGTCTTTTATTCTTTGGAGCGCAGAAGGTATAAGGGGGGACTTGATTGAGGTCTTTAAAATGATGAAAGGGATAGACGTGGATACGTTTTTCCCATTGAGGGTAGGGAGATTCAAACAAGAGGCATGACATGAGAATTGAGGGACAGAAGTTTACGGGTAACGTGAGGAAACTTCTTTACTCAGAGGGTGGTGGCTGTGTGGAATGACTTCCAGCAGAAGTGGTGGTGGAGGCAGGAATCGATTTTAACATTAAGAGTAAAGTGGATAGGTATATGGACGTGAAGGGAATGGAGGGGTATGGTCTGAGTGCAGGTAGATGGGACTAGGGGAAAACAAATGGTCGGCACGGACTGGAAGGGCCGAGAGGGCCTGTTTCCGTGCTGTAATTGTTATATGGTTATATGGTTATATGGTTACATTCCAAGAAATCCTCTTCCTCAGCACCCCTGCCAATTTGATTCACCCAATCTATATGTAGATTGAAGTCACCCATTATAACTGTTTTATCTTTGTTGCACGCATTTCTAATTTCCTGTTTTGATGCCATCCCCAATTCCACTGTTAGGTGGCCTGTACACAACTCCCACTTGCGTTTTCTGCCCCTTAGTGTTTCGCATCTCTACCGATATCGATTGCACATCCTCCAAGCTAATGTCCTTCCTTTCTATTGCGTTAATCTCCTCTCTAACCAGCAATGCTACACCACCTCCTTTACCTTTCTGTCTATCCCTCCTGAATATTGAATATCCATGTATGTTCAGCTCCCAGCCTTGGTCATCCTGGAGCCAAGATGCATTATTATGCAATGCTCACTTTGAGATCAATTGTTATCGCAAGAATGCCATCCGCCCTACCCTGAAGCCAAAGTTTGCAGGGTTGTGTAAAGCCGGTAATGTGCAGCCACCAAACTACCTGTTTGGAGAAGATCTACCCAAACAGGTCAAAGATCTGGATAACGAGGTGAAAGCCGTGGGGTTAATCCGGGCTCCGTCAACACGCAGAGCTTCTGCCTTCCGGCGGCAACACCCCTACGCCTCTACCAGCAGCAATCGTTTTCTCGTAGCTGGTACCAGTATGAAGGCCGAACATTATGGACAACAGTCTTTTTTAGGGCATGGCCAAGGCCGGCACTCCTCCAAAATGCGCACCTCGCACACTCCAGCTCTACCCCCCAAACCTCGGGGGCGGAGATACAGTGGCTTGCAAAAGTATTCATACCCCTTGAACTTTTCTACATTTTGTCACGTTACAACCACAAACGTAAATGTATTTTATTGGAATTTTATGTGATAGACCAACACAAAGTGGCGCATAATAAATTCAGCGCCCTTTACTCTGATACCCCTAAATAAAATCCAGTAGCAACCAATTGCCTTCAGAAGTCACCTAATTAGTAAATAGAGTCCACTTGTATGTAATCTAATCTCAGTAGAAATACAGCTGTTCTGTGAAGGCCTCAGAGGTTTGTTAGACAACATTAGTGAACAAACAGCATTGTGAAGCCCAAGGAACACACCAGACAGGTCAGGCATAAAGTTGTGGAGAAGTTTAAAGAAGGGTTATAAAAAAATATCCCAAGCTTTGAACATCTCACAGAGCACTGTTCAATCCATCATCCGAAAAGAGTATGGCACAACTGCAAACCTACCAAGACATGCTGTCCATTTTCCTCTAAACTAGACAGGCCGAGCAAGGATAGCATTGAGTAGAGAAGTAGCCAAGAGGCCCATGGTAACTCTAGAGGAGCTCAGAGATCCACAGCTCGGGAGAATCTGTCCACAGGAAAACTATTAGTCGTGCACTCCACAAATCGAGCCTTTATGGAAGAGGGCAAGAAGAAAGCCATTGTTGAAACAAAGCCAAAGAAGTCCCATTTGCAGTTTGCCACAAGCCATGTGGGGGTCACAGCAAACATGTGGAGGAAGGTGCTCTGGTCTGATGAGACCAAAATTGAAGGTTTTGGCCTAAATGTAAAACGCTATGTGTGGCGGAAAACTAAACACTGCACATCACCCTGAACCACACCATCCCCACTGTGAAACATGGTGGTTGCAGCATCATGCTGTGGGGATGCTATTCTTCAGCAGGGACAGGGAAGCTGGTCAGAGTTGATGGAAAGATGGATGGAGCCAAATACAGGGCAATCTTGGAAGAAAACCTGTTAGAGTCTACAAAAGACTTGAGACTGGAGCGGAGGTTCACCTTCCAGCAGGACAACGACCCTAACCATACAGCCAGAGCTAATGGAATGGTTTAGATCAAAGCATATTCATGTGTTAGAATGGCCCAGTCAAAGTCCAGACCTAAATCCAATTGAGAATATCTGGCAAGACTTGAAAATTGCTGTTCACGGACGCTCTCCATCCAATCTGACTGAGCTTGAGCTATTTTGCAAAGAAGAATGGGCAAAAAATTCAGTCTCTAGATGTGCAAAGCTAGTAGAGACATACCCCAGAAGACTTGCAGCTGTAATTGCAGCGAAAGATGGTTCTACAAAGTATTGACTCAGGGGGGCTGAATACTTTTGCATGCCATACTTTTCAGTTTTTTATTTGTAATACAATTTGGAAACCATGTATCATTTTCCTTCCACTTCACAATTATGCACCACTTTGTGTTGGTCTATCACATAAAATCCCAATAAAATACATTTACGTTTGTGGTTGTAACGTGACAAAATGTGGAAGAGTTCAAGGGGTATGAATACTTTTGCAAGCCACTGCACATGCCACAAAGCCACCAGTAACCATGAAGGTAGATGGATCTAGTTCTTTTTAGAACATACAGGGTGTGCATCACTCACTAGTTGGGGAGAATTTACGGTGGTTTGTGAATTAACATCAGATTCGTTTATACTACGTCAATTCCAAATTAAAATTCTAGTCTGGCTCAGTTCCACCCTCACGGCATACACCCAGTCCATTATGCATCGAGAGTTTCGGTATTCAAGCCAAATTCAATAATGAATAATCAAACCATTCTTGACAACCTAACTTGTTGTGCAGTATCGACTGTCCATATAGGCTACTCGGCGAAATTACCTCAGGTCCTGTTATAGATCTATGCATTTACCAACAGAAATCATTTTGAGTTACATGGTGGACATTCTGTATTTGGCATTCCCCAGGGGTATCACGACTGTTGTGGAGACAGATGAAATACGCATGAGTCATCAGTTCTTCTATGGTCAAGTACTAACCACTCGGAGTTGATGGGTGCACTCTATGGGTTAAGGCTTATTGCGGGAATATGCATCATCTGCATATTCAACTTTAAAATCACAACACCACAGTGGTGGCATACGTTAATCACATGGGTGGAATCAAGCCTGCACCCTGTGATAAATGGCTAACTCAATTGGCACTTGGTGGTGGACACAGAACAGATGTAATCATATCATGTTTTATGACTTTATCGACCGATATGGAACACCGGATATCAATTTGTCTGCATGCAGACAAATCACCAGTCACCAAAGTGTGTTGCATAAGAACAAGGCCAATAGGCAATAGCGGTGGATGTATTCCCGCTACAGTGGGGAAGGATGTGCTTTATGCATTTCCCCCACTCTGCCTCATAAGTCTGTTTGCTGAAGATCAAGCTAGACTCTGCCACAGGCTCCTGGTGATACCAGTTGGGCCTACATAACCGTGATTTGCATATCTCACTGGGGATGATCAGCCTTATGGCCATTCCCAAGGCAGCATCTGCAGTCCGTCCTGATGGGGGGGGGAGGGAAACATCCTCTCCATGACCAAATTAATTTATTGGTTCACAGAGTCTGAGAAGACCTTTCCTGGGTCTCGGATTGTCTGATTGCACGATGGATGTACTCGCTGCAGGCTGGAGAGACGGTATGAAGAAACAATACATCTCCTACATTAGGAAGTGGGAATTGTACTGTTCACAAGCCAATATAGCACAGATAACCAATGTGTTGGAGTTTCTCTCAAGGCTATTCCTTGATGAGAAGCTGAGTTATAGTGCTATCAATTGTGCCAGAAGTGCACTATCCGCATATTTGTGGCAGGGATCTGGATGTCACCCTGTTGGGTCTCACCCGCTAGTGTCCAGGCTCATGAAGGGCATCTTCAACACAAACCCTCCCAGGCCCAGATATACGGAAATATGGGATGCAGACACAGTTTTAACTGCTCCACCAGTGGGCACCGGCAACATCCCTGTCCCTGGTCCAACTCACGAACAAAGTAGTGATGCTAATGGCGCTGGTGTCAGCTCAACGGGCACAGTCGTTACACAGACTTACACAGTCGTTACACACGGCTGGATAGGATGGCCATGTGTGCCAATAGTATCACGTTTTACATGTATGACCTCGTCAAGCAAAACAGGCCAGGTACATTCGGCCTAAAACTTCATTTTGCAGCTTACCCCTTGGACCTCCGGCTATGTGTGGTAACACACCTCCAGCTATATATAAAAGTTACTAAGAGCCTCAGGGGATCGGAACTAGCAGTATTTGTTAGTTTTAAGAAACCTCACAAAAAGGTCTCAGTTTAGACCACTTTGAGATGGCTAAAACAGGTACTGACATATGCAGGAGTAAATACTGATTATTTAAAATCTCACTCCACCAGGGCTGCATCCATGTCAGCAGCGAAGACTATGGACGTCCCGCTATACCAGATCCTAGTGACTGTAGGATGGTCTAGGGAACGCACATTTCAGGCGTTCTATCATAAACCTGTTGCCAGACCAGGGGCCTTTGCCAACACCGTTTTAAGTTCTGTTATATAGTTTCCCTGGATAAGAGGATCTACTAATGGAGGATGTCCATTAAAAGCATCAGCATGTTTTAAAAAATTGTCATGTCTGATTGCATTTATCTCTCATCCTTGGTCAACCAATACAGTGTGTGGCTTGGACTTACATTCACGGCATGAAATCACAGAGCTTCAAAGTCTTCACGTAATTACTCACGTGACTCCGAAGTAAAATAGTAAGATTAAATGAGAACTTACCAGTTTGAAGTTTGATCTTTATTTTATGAGGAGTTATGATGAGCGATTACGTGCCCACTGCTCAAAACCCTCATAAAAGATCAGCTGGTATTCCTAGTCTCTCGTATCTTACTATGTAGTCAGTTCAACAACTGCTGTACTGTGATTTCACACTGCTACTTTGAAGGTTGGCGGCCTTCTTCACGTAATCGCTCATCATAACTCGTCATAAAATAAAGATCAAACTTCAAACTGGTAAGTTCTCGTTTAATCTTACTATTCTGTGGCCTTGCACCCTGCTCGAAGAGGTAAGCAACTGCACATGAATTTGGTGGCCTTGCACCCTGCTTGAAATGGTAGGAAAATGGATTTGAATTTGGTGGCTTGCACTCAGCTTGAATTGGAATTTCAAGGAATAGCTGTGAGTCAACTGCCAGCCCACCAGCCATGAGTGAGCTGACAGCACATCAGGCTTGAGGGACTGAGCTGCCACCCCAAGAATCCATTTGGCCCACAATGTCCATACTAGTCCTCTGGAGACAAGTAGTCCCTGCAGCTAACAACACCCATACCAGTGCTCCAGAAGGTCCGCCCCCCACTGGCCACCAATATTGGAATTGGTGGAGAGGTGGAATATTGCGTCGGAGGACCAGCCCTCCCGTGTGAACATGGGATCCAACGTTTCCCACTTAGTCTAGAATACTTTTAAAACTGTGTGTGTGTGTGTCATATTTTGCCTTGGATTCGTTAGTCCGCGAAAACCACACAAACGCCATATTTTAACCATTCCCCGCCCCACTCACTAATTTTTTTTGCCTCCTGCTGGTCACCTTCGCATCGCGTGCCCCACAGACCATAATGGCTGCTGTTTATTGGTTGCTGCCCGGTTCTCCTCCACCTCTCCCCAGCTTCCGCAAGCTCTGTCATGCTTGCGGAAGCTGGTGCCCCCCTTCTTTCCCCCCCCCCCCCACCCCCCCCCCCCCCCCCCCCCCGCTGCTTTTTCGCCGTCCTCGCTGGCGACCCGCAGGCTCATTTGGGATCATGCCCGCCCCGCCCGCCCCACTCCACCCTCCCCCCCACCCCGTACTCGGGGTCTGAGGCGCTGAGGATGCGAGCCTCACAGTCTCTGATGGGGCCGGTTTCACAGACTTAACCGTGAGCGGCCCCCGTGTTTAACCAGGGCTCTGGCAACTCGGCATCTGATGGGGACGAGGAGGCTTCCAGTGGGAAGGCAGAGCCAACTTCGAATCCAACAGCAGAATGGCTCCGTTAATGGATTCATTCCACAGTGAGTTCAGTGCAGTAACAACCCCCTCTCCTCCCCCACCCTCTCCCCCCCTTCTCCACCCCCCTTCTCCTTCATGAAAATTTCATGAATTATTTCCCGAGTTATTAATCAAAATTTTAAAAATCTGAAAGAACTTAGAAAATAAAACCGCTGGCTTTGGCTGATGACGTGATGGTGTCACAATGGCTGCACGCTGTGTTCACGAGCTGCGAGTGATGTTGCCCACCCGGACCGCTCGCAAGCCCAGCCCGGGGTCAAGCGCAGCTTCCCCCCAACTCGCTGCTGCCTGTTCTGCTCGCTGCCGTCAGTTCCGCTCGTTGCCCGCCCTGCTCCCCTCCTCCTCTCCCCCCCCTACCCCCCCCCTCTCCCCTCCTCTTCCCCCCACTCCCCCTCTCTCTCCCCTTCTCACCCCCACTCTCCTTCCCCTCTCTCCCCCATTGCACCCCTTCCCCACTATTCCCCCCCCTCTCTTCTCTCCTCTCTCCCCTCTCCCCCCTCTGCTCTCACCCCCTTTCTCTCCCCCTCTCTCTCCCCATTCTCTCTCCCCCCTCTTCCCCCCATCTCCCCTCCTATCTCCCCCGCTCCACCCTCCTCCCCCCTCTCTCCCCCCTCTCTCCCCCCCCTCTCTCTCCCCCCCCCCTCTCTCCCCCCTCTCTCTCCACCTCTCTCCCCCCTTCTCTATCTACCCCCTCTCTCCCCCCTCTCTCCCCCTCTCTCCCCCCTTTCTCTCTCCCCCCTCTCTCTGCCTCCGCTCCTCTTTGTCTCTGCCCCTGTCCTCTCTGTCTCTGCTCCCTCCCTCTCCAGACGCGCCTGCGAGTTGGGGGATATGCGTGAGTGGATAGGGCAGAGATGGGGTAAAAGGAGCCAATTAATAATATTAATATAATATCAAGGGGGTTGGTTAGTGTGTGTGTCTGGGGGGGGTGGTTAGTGTGTGTGTGGAGGGGGGTGGTTAGTGTGTGTGCGATGCCGCAGCCCCCCCCATCGCAACCGCGCGTTGAGGGAAAGGGACCCAACGGGTCCTCCTTGATCTAGCAACTATTAAAAGTCTGATCTTGGATGTGTGTGTGCTTTTTCATGTGTGTGCTTGTTTGTGTGTATGTTTGTTATTGTATAATCACATCTTATCGAAAAAACAACGCACTAACGGTAACATTTTTACATATTCCGGTATTGTCTTTCCACTGGAGTCCAAAACGCCTTATCTGAAAATGTCATGCTTTATTTCGAATTATAAATGAAAATCTTCAAAAATCTGACAAACATTGAAGTCTGCGCTGTCTTGCTCACGCTGCGAGTGTTGTCACCACCCCCCCGCCCCTCCCGCCTCCTTTGGTTGACACCCTCTCCTCGCTCCCCGCTCACTCTCCCCGCTGCCTGCTGCTCCTTTCCCCCTATCTTCTCCCCTCTCATCCCCCCCCCTCCCCTCCTCTCCCCTCCCCCGGCCTCTCTCTTCTCTACCCCCCTCTTCTCCCCCCCTCCCTCCCCCCCCCCACAAGTAACCATATCAGCAGCGCCCCGAGAAGCAGCAGCAGGTGGCGCCAAGGAGCCGCTCAAGCGGCTGGTTGGTGAAGGTGGATTGCGGCGCTCGCACTCCAACCTCAGCTGCCGCTTCTCCCGCTCGGCCTTGGACAGTTTCTTCGAGCACTGGGGACTCGAGCCCAAGCTGATCGAGAACTGGCCAGGGAGAAATTTGCCATCGACGCCGCCTTCGAAAACCTTGCCCTCGAGCTTCTCAGCATGAGCTGCACAGACTCGGAGAGCCAGCCATCCCGGCACAGCTGCAGCGATAGAGGCTTCTCCGGGGAATGAACAAGCCTCTGCTCTCTCGGTCATCGAGTCGTCCAGTGGCTGTACGGCTGCAAGAGGGCCAAGGAGCCCAAAGGCAAGGCTCCCTCTGTCCTGGTGTAAAATAAAAAAATATTGCGCCCCAATTAAAAAAAAAAAAATTCACTCTGTATTTGTTATAATGAAAAAAAGGGGGGGGGGGGGGTGCGTGACCCCACCCAGCGCACCCCCCCCCCCCTTTTTTCATTATAACAAATACAGAGTGATTTTTTTTTAAAATTGGGGCGCAATATTTTTTTATTTTACAGCAGGACAGAGGGAGCGCACCCAGCGCATCCCCCCCTTCTGACGGCCATGCACTAATACTCGTTGTAATAAAGATGTGATGACTACAGCTATCCCTTCTTCAGCCTCCAGGGTCAGTCGGTTCTGTTTCAAACATGGAAAGGCTGCACCCTTTTTTAAAGTCATTTTATGCTCCTGCACCTATTGTCTATTGTCTGTGGTCTTTTGTCTAAAATTCCCCACTATAACAACCTTATTCATCTAGCAGCTGCCTGTAATTTCCTGGCAGAGTTGTCTATTCCTATTGACTATTTGGGGGCCTGAATTCCATTTTATTTCTTAGCTCCACCCACACAGACTCACTGTAATGTCATATTGGATTACTGCCATGACATTCTCCTTAATCACTATAGCACACCCCTCCTCTTTTACCCCCACCTTTATCTCTCCTTTAGCACCTGGACCCTGGAACATTAAGCTGCCAACCCTCTCTTTACCAGCTACATCATCCCAGTTGCACATGCTCATCTATGCTCCGAGTTCAATCCAGCAGTCCTTCCTCACTCCCCGCTGTGCTGCAGACTATTCTGTCCACTGAACTTTCTTTGATCACCATCCATAGCGACTTGTAACCTTTCACCTGCCTTAGTCCTGCATTGGATCCCACACCCCTTCCAATCTTGTTTAAACCTACCCATGTAACACATGAACCTGCCTGCCTGGATATTGGGTCTCCTCCAATTAAGGTGCAGACCTTCCCTTTTGTGCAGGTCACCTCTGCCACAAAAGAAATTCCAATTATCAACAAATCTGAATCCCTGCCCCCTGCAACAACTCATGAGCCACTCATTCATCTGTCATATCTTCATGTTCCCTCACTAGCACTTGGCACCGGGATCAATCTGGAAATCCCTACCCTGGAGGTCCTTACAAGTGGAGGAACAGCAGCTCATATTCCTCTTTGTAGTTTACGGCTTAATGGCAGTGACTCCAACTCTCCCGCTTTCGGCGGGAGATCGCCCGCTGAAAGGCCATTTTCGCAAAATCTCCCGCTCTCCCGCTTGCGGGATTTCAAGCGGGAGAGCGGGAAATTTCGCAAAATCTCAAGCGGGAGAGCGGGAGATTTTGCGAAAATGGCCTTTCAGCGGGCGATCTCCCGCCGAAAGCGGGAGAGTTGGAGTCACTGTTAATGGTACAGACATTGGATTCTCCAGTGGAGTTGCACATGGATCTGTTTTGGGACCTATTTTGTTTGTGACATATATAAATGACTTGGACGATGTAAATGTAAGTGGGCTGGTTAGCATGTTTGCAGACAACACCAAAGGAGTGGAGTTCGGACAGAGAAGATGGAGATTCATCTGAGCAAGTGTGAGGTGATGAGGACCTTGAATGGAAGGGAAATGTCAAGGACTCAAGGGCGTAGTTTTAAGGAGAGAGTGACAAAGCTTAAAGATGTGTGGGGTAACTGTTTTTACATAGAGAGTGGTGGGTGCCTGGAATGCGTTGCATGGAGTGGTTAATTGCAAGACCCATAACAGCATTGATGT
Organism: Okamejei kenojei; assembly: GCA_035221665.1. Lineage (NCBI taxonomy): Eukaryota > Metazoa > Chordata > Chondrichthyes > Rajiformes > Rajidae > Okamejei > Okamejei kenojei. The sequence goes on from CM069147.1 coordinate 52,361,493, forward strand.
GGGGTTCAAGTCCAAAACTCCCTGAAGGTAGCAACCCAGGTATAGAGAGTTGTTAAAAGCCATATGATATGCTTGCCTTCATCCGTTGAGGCATTGGGGGTAAGAATCAGGAGGTTATGTTGCAGCTTCACTCGGCTTTATTTAGTCCACATTTGGTGTATTGTGTGTAGTCAGGTTATCCTTTTACAGACAGGATGTCGAGGTGTGAAGAGGAGCAGACGAGGTTTACCAGAATGCTCTCAGGATTAGAGGGTTTTAGCTATCAGGAGAGATTGGGCACGTTTGGATTATTTCCTCTGGAACATCAGTCATTGAGAGGAAACCTGATAGAAGTGCATTAATGATGAGATGAAAATGTGTAGCTTTAAGGTGAGAGGGGAAAAGTTTAAAGAAGTGCGTGGTAACTTCTTTTATATAGAGTGGTGGGTGGCTGGAATGTGGCGCCACGAGTGCTAATGGAGGCTCAGAGGAATATGGTATTTATGGGGTTGTCAGATGGGCACGTCAGTATGCTGGGAATGGAAGGGTATGGATCATGTGCAGGCAGAGATTAGTTTAATGACATCTTTGCCTCAGACTGTGTGGGTGAAGGGCTTGTTCTGAAGCCGCACTATTCTGTGCTTATGTTCCATGTAAGCAGTTCAGCCCCGTTGCTGATGGAAGTGAAAATAATTTGCACTTGCTCCTGTAATAGTTATAATGAAGAAACAGCATGGGTTTGTTGTGCTTCATCCCCTAAGTCACATGAACATTTGCTGACTGCATCACAATCCTTGTTCGTTCTTTGATGTTAATGTAATGGAGACCTCTGGCACCGATGTGGGCAGCTCTAATTTTCTCAATTTAGTTTCATGCTCAGTGAGGACCTGTGACTCTTTGAGTTCAAAGCGAGAGTGGGATCAATTAGTGTTGCCAAGACTCTGGTAATGCAATACATTGTTTCATTTGTCTCTGAGGAAGTATTTTAAGTAATTAGGTTGGGGGGTACACAAAAAGCTGGAGAAACTCAGCGGGTGCAGCAGCATCTAAGGAGCGAAGGAGATAGGCGACGTTTCGGGTCGAGACCCTTCTTCCCTTAAGTAATTAGGTTTCCTGGTTGACATGCAAAGGGTGGTTATGTCACCCTGCATTTTACTATGTAAATAATGTCCACACAGAGCTAATCTGCTTTCATTTGCAAGGTCATTCCATTTAAATACTTTGCAAATACTGTTTGCAAAGATTTCCCAAAGCACATGATACATATGCGCGTGGGATTACCATTGAGACGGTCTTAAAGAGTTAGCTGTTCACATTTAAAAGGGAAAGGAATGAAAGAAAGTGAACACAAGTTTCACTGTACCTTGATTGGTACATGTGACAATTAAATTTAATCTTGAATCTTGAATCATAACTCCATCATCCTAACTTCAAAGTAATCTTGTTAAGTCATAGGTAGACAAAAATGCTGGAGAGACTCAGCATCTTTGGCAGCATCTATGGAGCGAAGGGCTAGGTGACGTTTCGGGTCGAGACCCTTCTTCAGACTGAAGTGGGGGTAGGGGTGGGGGGGGGGGCGGGAAGATGAAAGGAAGAGGCAGAGACAGTGGGCTGAGGGAGAGCTGGGAAGGGGAGGGGAAAGAGGGAGAAAGCAAGGACTACCTGAAATTGGAGGTCAATGTTCAATGAAGCAATGAGTCTCATTGCCTGTACTCGTTCTCACCGAGCAAACAGCTCACAATGCTCTGTTTCCTTTATCATCGTTACTTTTTTGCATCTTTCATTTATTTGTTCTACATCTCTCTACATCACCATCTATATCTCTCATAGTCATAGAATCATAGAATGATACAGTGTGGAAACAGGCCCTTCGGCCCAACTCGCCCACACCAGCCAACATGTCCCAGCTACAGTAGTCCCACTTGTCTGTGCTTGGTCCATATCCCTCCAAACCTGTCCCATCCATGTACCTGTCTAATTGTTACTTAAACAATGGAATAGTCCCACCCTCAACTACCTCCTCTGGCAGCTTGTTTTATACACCCACCACCCTTTGTGTGAAAAGGTACCCCTCGGATTCCTATTAATTTTTTTCCCTTTCACCTTGAACCTATGTCCTCTGGTCCTCGATTCCCCTACTCTGGGCAAAAGTCTCTGTGCATCTACTCGATCTGTTCCTCTCATTATTTTGTACACCTCTATCAGATCTCCCCTCATCTTCCTGCGTTCCATGGACTAGAGACCCAGCCTACTCAACCTTTCCCTATAGCTCACACCCTCTAGTGCTGGCAACATCCTCGGAAATCTTTTCTAAACCCGTTCAAGCTTGACAATGTCTTTCGATAACATGGTGCCCAGAGCTGAACACAATATTCTAAATGCAATCTCACCAACATCTTATACAACTGCAACATGTCCTCCCAACTTCTATACTCAATACTCTAATTGATGAAAGTGCCAAAAGCCTTTTTGACCACCTTATCTACCTACAACTCGACCTTCAAGGAACCATGCACCTGCACGCCAAGATCCCTCTGCTCTAAAACACTGCCCATAGGCCTACCATTTACTGTGTAGGTCCTGCCCTTGTTCGACGTCCCAAAATGTAACACTTTCTGTATTAAATGTCCCTTTCCCCTGACTCGCAGTCTGAAGAATGAATATGGCCAGAGATGCAGCAGCAGAACCATTTACACATGTTACACTTGAGGTGCTTCCCTTTGAAACAGAATAGCATAGAAACATTGAACAGTACAGCATAGGAATAGGCCCTTCAGCCCACATTGTCTACGTTGAATATCATGCCGAGCAAAACAACTAAATAATTCTTCTCCATCTCCAAGAAAAAAAAGACAATTTTAAGGTGAGGCAATGCATAAAACACCCGGTACGAACTACTTTAGTATAGCTGTGATTAAGCAATGTGGCACCTTTACTTCAGTTTGTCAAATCACAAGGAAGGTGAATGCAAAGCCGAGGCAGGCAACGTCACTGGTGATAGTGCGACACTCCTTGATGAACTTAATCCATTCTACGCTCGTTTTGAGCAGGAGGGCCACAGGGGAATGGTATCCAGCACGTCAGACTCGAGTGGGCCTTTTCCCATGATCACTGTTGTAGAAATAAGATTGGCCTTCCTGAGTGTGACCCCACAGAAAGCGACTGGCCAGGGTGGAGTCCCTGGCCCTGCACAAGCACTGCCAACCAACTGGCTGGAGTATGCTCGGCATCTGTAATCTCCCCCTACTCCATTCCATGTACCCACCTGCTGCAAGAAGACCGCCATCACTCAGTGGCGAAGCGGTAGAGTTGCTGCCTTACAGCGAATGCAGCGCCAGAGACCCGAGTTCGATCCCGACTACAGGTGCAACCTGGAGGGAGATTATACGTTCTCCCCGTGACCTGCGTGGGTTTTCTTCAAGATCTTCGGTTTCCTCCCACACTCCAAAGACGTACAGGCTTGTAGGTTAATTGGCTTGGTAAATGTAAAAAATGTCCCTAGTGGGTATAGGATAGTGTTAATGTGCGGGGATCGCTGGTCGGCGCAGACCCGGTGGGCCGAAGGGCCTGTTTCCGTGCTGTATCTCTAAACTAAACTAAACTAAACTAAACTAAAAGCAGGATCTCATGCATTGACGACGACCTTGCCATCCACCATCATGAAATGCTTTGATAGACAAAGCACATCATGAAGGCCGAGAGTTTATGGCCAAGAGAGCACAGCAACAGCTCTGCTTCCTTAGAAGTTTAAGGAAGTTTGGCATGTACCTACACTCTCACCAACATCCACAGATGCAGTGTAGAAAGCAATTTATCAGGATGCATCGCAAAATGGTTTTGGAACAGTTTCAACCATGACCACAAGATTATTGTGGACGTAGACCAGGCTGTCATGCAGACCAACCTCCCCTCTATTGACTCCATCTACACTTCACGCTGCCTCAGCAAGGACACCAGCATCACCAAGGACAAGTCGCACCCCGGACACTCTCTTCTCCCCACTCCCATTAGGCAAAACGTATAGCAGTGTGAAAACGCACATTAGATTCTGGGACAGGTTCTTCTTGGGACAAAGTCCCATCATTTATTTATTTGCCTCTGTGGTTTCACATTTTGAGATTTGTAATAGAAAAAGTGCACATTGTCAGATTTTAATAAAGGTCATTTTGATACATTTTGGTTTCACCATGTAGAAATTACAGCTGTGTTTATACATAGTCTCCCCATTTCAGGGCACCATAATGTTTAATAAAAAACATTTTTATACATTTTGGTTTCACCATGTAGAAATTACAGCCCCCATTTCAGGGCACCATAATGTTTGGGACACATAGATCACATGTGTTTTGTAATTGCTCAGGTGTGTTTAATTACTGATAACACAATGTCTTGAAAGGAAGATCAGGGACAAAAGAAGGGTCTCGACCTGAAACGTCGCCTAGCTCCTTAGATGCTGCTGCACCCGCTGAGTTTCTCCAGCGTTTTGTGTACCCACAAAAGAAAGCATGTAGGGTTGGGCCAGGCTGGTCAGTGGTAGCAGCAAAATGGGAGAGATTGACAAGATGGCTTGGCAGCATATCCAGGTTGGCAGAGAGGGGCAAGTGTGGGCAAGAGTTACTGAGATACGTTCATTGCTGAAAGGGTGCCCCAAGGCCAGCAATGTGTAGCTGCACCCCCCCCCCCCCCCCATGCTCAACAACATGGGAGCAGGACATAATTATCCAGAATGTGCCCAATGACAGAATCCCAGCGTCAAAATTTCTCCTACAATGGTTTAAAAAAGATTTTGCGCACAGAATGACATCATCCTGCATTGTCCTGAGATGTAATGTCCCATACCAGGAAGTGCTTGATCAAGTTTTCTGATGAGCTTTGTTCTAAAAGTCGGAAACAATCACAAAGAGGATTTACTGCATCTTAAAGTGATTATCATTTGTAGACTGCTGAAAGAAACAGTTTTTGTGCAAACTAACTTACAGCCAATAATGCTTTTAATGCACTGGTGGCGTTTGTCTTGTTTGTGTTACTTTTCATTTAATTTACAAAACCTCTCAATTGGAACTAAATTGATAATCCCCATGGAGCAATTCTGTGCTGTGACAATAATGAATGCTTTATGCCTGACATATCCCTTTTCTTTCAGTACTTATCAGTTTAAAAGTATAATAAAATATCATACAATATCATACCCAATTTATTAAATACTAAAAAATACCATCCCATACTCAATTAAACTCCAAATAACAAAGATTTTTAAAGGTTCTTTTTCTGTTCATCTTCTAATTAGAAAATATATAGTGTCACTTTTTTAACAAACCATTCTTGACAACCATCTGCATGGTTGGTTAGAAACATTTTCTCAAATGCTAGTTATGGATCTGTGAACTACACTGTGATTGACAATAGGCAATAGACAATCGACGCAGGAGTAGGCCATTCGGCCATTCGGCCCTTCGAGCCAGCACCGCCATTCAGTGTGATCATGGCTGATCATTGTGGGTTCCTTTGTCCATGGAAGGTATGTTTTAATGTCCTTTGCTCTGGGAAAAGGAATTAGCATAGATAATTTTGTACAGACAAAGAAAAAGAGGTGGAATTTTCAGCTTCAGCCCACATCATCATCATAGTTCATGTAAAATATGCCCATAGTTTTCAGATCAATAAAAATAAGATTGTAAAAGTAAGGCAAGGACTGGTGTTCTTTCCTGGTACGCAACATATTCTGCTATAAATACAAATATATTCCTGCATTTTATACTTCTTTTTCATTAAAATCATAATTATAGTACCATTTTTAAAAGGGCATATACCCTTTGACTCTGAAATACAAAGACCTCACAAATAAAAAATTACACATTCCTCAGAAACCTGTTATAGAGACAAAATGCTGGAGTAACTCAGCGGGACAGGCAGCATCCTTGGATAGAAGGAACGGGTGACGTTTCTTCAGACCCACTGAGTTACTCCAGCAGTTTGTGTCTATCTTCGGTGCATCATTCCCATGCTCACCTGGATAAGCCGGGAAGCATTGTGTGAGTCATGTTTTTTTACGTCTCCACTGCTAGGGAGAAGCACTGCTAGGGAGCAAACTGCCAAAGACGCGGGTGGAAGCTGCATTGGTGTCCTGGATCACCAACTACCTACTGGATGACCACAATATGTCAGGCTGCAGAACTGTGTCTCAGGCATGGTAATGAGCAACACAGAAGCCCACAGGGGACGGACCTCTCTCCCTTCCTGTTTAAGCATCTACTCCTCAGACTTCAGATATAACTCAGACTCCTGCCTCCTGCACAAGCTTCAGATGACTCTGCAATTGTGGGCTGCATCAGAGAGGGGAGGGAAGCTGAATACAGAGGTGTAGTCAGTGACTGGTGGTGTGGGCTGAATCAGCTGCAGGCCCACACTGACAAGACTAAGGAGTTAGTGGTGGACTTTGGGAGGAGAGGAGCTCACCTGTCCCCTGTCTCCATCAATGGTGTGGATATGCAGTTTATCAGGGAGTATAAATACCTTGAAGTGTATCTGGACAGTAAACTGGACTGGTCCAGGAATGCTGAGGCCCTGTACAAGAAGGGACGGAGCGGGCTGCACTTTTGGAGAAGGCTCCGCTCCTTCAACGTCTGCAGTAACATGCTGCAGATGTTCTACCAGTCGGTGGTAGCCAGCGCCATCTTCTTCGCTGCCGTGTGCTGGGGCAGCAGGGCGAAGGCTGCGGACGCCAACAGGATTAACAAACTCACCAGGAAGGCGGGCCCCGTCCTGGGGCGGAGTTGGATTCATGGGAGGTGGTCTTGGAGGGAGGACGCAGCTTGGAACTGCGGAGCATCCTGGACATTACAGCTCACCCCCTCCATGACACACTGGTCAACCTGAGGAGTACCTTCACTAACAGACTGGTTCCACCAAGATGCAGTACAGAACGCCACAGGAGATCCTTCTTCCCTGTGGCTATCAAACTGTACAACTCCTCCACCTTCTGCCGAGGGGTAGATTGACTCCCCTCCCTCTCACCCTCCCTACCAACCCCCTCCCCCCCCACCCCCCACCCCAATCCCCCCCCCCCCCCCCCCCCCCCGATCTTTGCACATCGATCAATCCTTTCCACTCGTCGCTTTGATTTCATGTTTCATGCATTTTGTGTTTCATGACTGTTGACAGAACAATTTTCCTCCTGGGAGAAATAAAATTCTATCATATCGCATGGTAAACCAGCACCTGAGGTTCCTTCCTACACATTTACGCAGAAACCATTATTTATTTTCAGCCAGTCAATGTGTTCAGATGACATGATTTGCATTGCAATAGGTGTAAGGGTGAACTTCAATGGAAGCAAGAGGTACTATTATCATCAGACAATTGTGCTGTTTTCAACATTTATTTAACTAGCAAATAAAAATAAACTAACAATTTAAATAAAAATAAACTAACGATTATTAACTGGTAAAGTTAATAATTTGCAAAGCTTGAGAAATAGACCAGTTTGTTTAAATTTGTGCCTTCAGATTTCTTTATTTGGATGTATGCATAGCTTGTAGAATAATATGATGATTTAAAAGCGTGAAACAGTGAAAACCAAGCATTTCTGTACATTAGAAGTTCTCCCTGTGATCGTGTGGGTTTTCTCTGAGATCTTCGCTTTCCTCCCACGCTCCAAAGAATAAGCAGGAACATAACAGGGAGCAAGAATGGACTGTTGGAATGAATTGTGAGAGGCCTGACCGGTAACGCGGATGAACTCAGGGCATGGATACATACGTGCGACTGGGATGTTGTTGCCTTCACGGAATCCTGTCAGCCCTCGGGCCCTGGCATTCCCTCTATCTCTATCTCCCTCCCCCACCCCAGTCGCACCAGCTTCTCATTTTCACACCACAAACAGCTTACAATGGCTTGTTCCCTTTATCACCGATACTTTTTTGCATATCTGTCACTCATTGTTCCTTATCTCTCCACATCACCGTCTATATCTCTCGTTTCCCTGATCCCTGACCAGTCTGAAGAAGGGTCTCGACCCGAAACGTCGCCTATCTCCTTCGCTCCTTAGATGCTGCTGCACCCGCTGAGTTTCTCCAGCTTTTTGTGTACCCAAGAGAGGGACAAGACTGGCAGCTTAATGTTCCAGGTGCTACAGGAGAGACAGAGGTTGGGGTAAAAGAGGAGGGTATGTTGCTTTATTTTAGTTTAGTTTAGTTTAATTTAGAGATACAGCGCGGAAACAGGCCCTTCAGCCCACGGGGTCCGCGCCGACCAGTGATCCCAGCATATTAACACTATCCTGCACACACACTAGCGACAATTTTTACATTTACCAAGCCAATTTACCTACAAACCTGTACGTCCTTGAAGTGTGGGAGGAAACCGAAGATCTCTGAGAAAACCCACATGGTCATGGAGAGATAGTACAAACTCCGTACAAACAGCAACCGTAGTCGGGATTGAACCCGAGTGTCCGGAGCTGCAAGTAAGACAGCATCTCTACCGCTACGTCACCATGCCGCCCATATTGAATAAGTAGTCTGTCATGGCAATAGTCTGTGATGACAATACTGATGGTTTGTCCAGTGAGTCTGTATGGGCGGAGCCAGAATTAAAAAAGGGATGAGCTCCTTATTGGGAGTGTAACTCAAGCCCCTAAATAGTCAGGAACTTGTTCAAGTTAATTGGAGTAGGGTGTTTGCCAGCAAAAGAATGTCTGGAAATTGGGATGCGTTTAAGAGTCTAGTGACAAGAGCTTAGGGCATGCATGTTCCTTTTAGAATGAGGGGAATAATGCCCGTGTCCCACTTAGGCCATTGTTTTGGGCAACCACAGGCAACTAGGCTGTCGCCATGTGGTCGCCGGGGTGTCGCCTGTAAGTTTGTGAGTAGCCTCCTCAGTCGCCCAAAGAATCGTAGAGATTTTCTGGTCGCCACTGGATTTTGAAATGTTCAAAACTTTTCGGCGACAGTCAGCATGACGCCAATGAGCTTAGCTTGACTTCTCCTGACGTAGGTTCTGTTGTAGGTTGTCGCCAGGATGATGTAGGTTGTCACTGGTGCTGACTTCGGTGAATTCCATTGGTGACTACCTACGTCACTCTACGTCAACCTATCAACCTATCAACAGGTACCGGCAAATGAATTGTCTTAAGATGTCTTCAGTTATTATAGCTTGTCGCAGGTGGACATAGGTGGTCGTCCCAATGGGTCGCCAGTTGTTGGTAGCTTGCCGTAGCTTGACGGCGACTAGGTTGTAGCTTGTTGTAGACATTGTTGTAGACAGTGTCGTAGACATTGTGTTAACGAAGAAACTGCAGATGCTGGAGAATCGAGGGTTACACAAAATGCTGGAGAAACTCAGCGGGTGCAGCAGCATCTAAGGAGCGAAGGAGATAGGCGACGTTTCGGGTCGAGACCCTTCTTCAGACTGGTCAGGGATCAGGGAAACAAGAGATATAGACGGTGATGTGAGAGATAAAGAACAATGAATGAAAGATATGCAAAAAAGTATCGATGATAAAGGGAACAAGCCATTGTAAGCTGTTTGTGGTGTGAAAATGAGAAGCTAGTGCGACTAGGGTGGGGGAGGGGATAGAGATAGAGGGAATGCCAGGGCCCGAGGGCTGAGGGAGAGGTGGGAGGGGGAGGAGACAGCAGGGGTTAACAGAATTGAGAAAATTCAATGTTCAAGCCCAAAGGATGCAAACTCCCCAAGCGGAATATGAGGTGCTGTTCCTCCAACTTGCGGTGTTGCTTACTCTGGCCATGGAGGAGGCCCAGGACCGAGAGGTCGGATACGGAATGGGAGGGGGAGTTGAAGTGCTGAGCGACCGGGAGATCGGGTTGGTTTTTGCGGACCGAGCGGAGGTGTTCGGCGAAACGATCGCCAAGCCTCCGCTTGGTCTCACCAATATAGATGTTGTAGACATTGTCGTAGACATTGTCGTAGACATTGTCGTAGACATTGTTGTAGACATTGTCGTAGACATTGTCGTAGACATTGTTGTAGACATTGTTGTAGACATTGTCGTAGGGGGTCCAGTCACCGGTTTTTCGGCGACGTGCTACGACTATGACAGCTGCCATCAGTCTCCAAAAAAATCACCCAAGTGGGACAGGCCCACAAGGGAGCTTGGATGACAAGAAAAATTGAAGCTCTAATCATGAAAAAGGAGGCCGTCTGGGACAGGTACATGTATATCTGAGATCAAGTATATCCCTGGAGGAGGTTCGGGAACTGAAGAATATGCTTAAGAAGGAAACCAGAAGTGCAAAAAGAGGGCGAGGGGATAGTACTGGCAGATAGAAAATGTATAAGTACATTTAGGGAAAGCAGGTGAGTTCATAGAGAATAGGGCCCTTTAGAAACCATATTGGATGTGTGGAGCCGCAGGAGATGGGCAAAGTCCCAAGTGAGTATTTCTCCTCTATGTTTACTGTGGAGAAAGTTGTGAAGACTGAGAAACTTAGGACAGCTAATGGAAGTGTCGTGAGGACAGTCAGTATTGTTGTCGAGGAGATTCTGAACATCTTAAGGCGTATGAATCTGAATAAATACCAGGAGCCTGATTAGATATATCTGTGGGAAGCTAGAGAAGCAATTTTAAGGCACCATGGCTGTGATATCCGATCATCATCTGATACGGGTGAGATGCCAGAAGAATGGGGGTGCTTAATACTGTTTAAGGAGGGATACAAGGAAAGGACTGGGAACTCTAGACCAGTGAGCCTAACATCTGTGACCAACAAGTTACTGGAGAGTCTTGGAGTCATAGTCATACAGTATAGAACGTGCCCTTTGGTCCAATTGGCCCAAGTTGATCAACTAGTCGCACCAGCCTGCAATGGGCCCATATCCCTCGAAGCCTCTCCTATCCATGTACCTGTCTAAATGTTTCTTAAACGTTTTGATAGTAACTGCCTCAACTACCTCCTACACTTATAGAGCCAAAGAGTAATACAGAGTGGAAGCAAGCCCTTTGGCCCCACTTGTACCAGCTACACTAGTCCCACCTGCCTGCATTTTTAAGATATCCCTCCAAACCTGTCCTATCCATGTACTTGTCTAACTCTTTCTTAAATGTTGGGATAGTCCCAGCCTCAACTACCTTCTCTGGCAGCTTGTTCCATACATCCAACACCCTTTGTGTGAAAAAGTTATCCCTCGGATTCCTATTAAATCTTTTCCCCTTCACGGGGGGAGTAAGGGGAAACCGTTTTCAGTCACTTACCTCGACGGAGATGTGACTTTTTCCATGTCGCATCTTCGCCCCCCTCGCGGCCTAACTGGTTTGGTGCGGCCTTTCCAGACTGGAGACAGGCCCAGAGCATCGAGCAGCAGGCGCGGCGGACTTACCATCGCAGAGCCTGGGATCCTTTGCCGAAGGTTGCCTGTGTTGGAGATCTGACCGCGGGTGCCTATTGACTTTAACATCGTGGAGCAGCTGCGGAGCTTCTAGCTGTGAGCGCGTCGCAGACTCTTACTGCGGCCTGTGCACTTTAACATCGTGAAGCCGCGGTCTCCGGTAAGAAGCGGCGGTTCGAGAACTAAAAAGCCATGGAGTGTGTTCCGATCCGTCCCGACGCCGGAGTTTCGATCATCCCGACGAGAGGGCCTGAACATCTGTAGCGGCGACTGCGGAGGGTTCAAGGCCCTGACCACGGGTGAACAAAGGAGGAAGATGACTGAACTTTATTCCCTTCCATCACAGTGAAGAATGTTGATTCCAATGTGGTGGATGTTTATGATAAATTCTATTGTGTATTGTGTTATTTTTACTTGTATGGCTGTATGGTAACTCAAATATCACTGCACCTCAATTGGTGCATGTGAGAATAAATGTGAACTTGAAATTGAACTTGAACCTATGTCCTCTGGTCCTTGATTTGGCTACTCTGTGCAAGAGTCACTGTGCATCTAGCTTCACAACATCTTTCCTATAACGGTGACCAAAACTGGTCATTTATATAATTAAAAGTGTCATCTTGACCGCTTCCTGTCGACACTGTATATTGATTTTAGAACAAACGCAATGAATGCTACATATATCGCTATGATTTTTTGCCCATCTTACTCACAGTCCTCCTCCGCTGAGCAGGCCCCGAGGATTTTTCCCATCGATTAAAAATAAAAAAGTTATGAGTGTTTAAAAAACCTTGAGATCCTCTCGCCTGTCAATCACCACGATGAAGGTAACGCCCCTTCCGGGAAGGGGGGGGGGAGGTGGGAAGGGGCAGGACCATAAAACCCCAGATGCCTGGACGTGACTAGTCACTCTACAAGATCGCGAGGGAGAGGCCACAACTTTCATTCTAAGCTGTGTAATTAACTGAACTGTGAGTCTGTAATGTATTTGCAATAAATGATTTGTTAGCCTTTAATGAAAATGTAATCAGCTGTTTGGCCTGCTCTGTGCTTGAAACTGCAATGGCAATGGAAGTGAAATGAAAATGCAATGAGCTGTTCGGCCTGCCCTGTGCTTGAAACTGCAATGGCAATGGGAGTGAAATGAAAATGCAATGAGCTTTTCGGCCTGCCCTGTGCTTGAAACTGCAATGGCAATGGAATTGAAATGAAAATGCAATGAGCTTTTCGGCCTGCCCTGTGCTTGAAACTGCAATGGCAATGGAGGTGAAATGAAAATGTAATCTGTTTGGCCTGCCTTGTGCTTGAAACTGCAATGGAAATGGAAATGAAATGAAAATGCAATGTGCTGTTTGGTCTGCCCTGTGCTTGAAATTGAAATGGAAATGAAATTAAATGAGTTGTTTGACCGAAAACCACTAATTTTTCGGCCCGCAAAGCACCTATTAACCAGTCCCTTTTGCCCAAAATGCCCAAATTAGCCCAGAAGGAGCATGTTGGCCCAACAGGCCTGTGCCAGGCCAGGTAAAGTCCAGAAAAAGTGCCTTTCACTGAGATTTCACTCCGATTATTTTTTTTAAAAGAGCCCCTTTGGCCCATCAGGCCTGCACTAGCCAAGGAGGAGTCCCAAGGAGGCCCAACAGTAAGTATTCCCCCTGCAAGTATTAAACCTCATCCCAGTATTTTTCTCCCTCCCTTCAGTGGCTTCCTGTGAGATCCAGGCCAGGATAGAGTTTCTTCCTTCATTGCTGTGATCTGCAGAAAAAAGATGAAAAATGTCTGAAATTGAATCTCCACCATCTCCCCCTTCTCTCTCACAGAGTCTCTCACCTGTTTTAGGCAGAATTTCTGGTAGTTTCTGAGATGCCAGCCCACCAGGCCTGAGTGACTGAGGATGCTATTGAGAAACCTGAGTCTGTGCTTTGAGGACAAATGGTACTGGTGGAAGAGCCGCAATATGGCACAAACTACTCACCTGTTCATGCCATCAGGCATCTCCTGCCCCATATGTGCAAGAGTGGTTTCTACATTGGCCTCTAGAGCACCTCAGAACCCACAAAGCAAAAGATGAAGCAAGTCATCCTTGAACCTCAACTGCTATAGAACAATGAACATTTTTCATGTCACTATCATTCACTGTCCTCACATTTGTGTGCTGTATTTTCTGTAACTTTATGCAATCATTTACAAAAGAAGTAATATAGGATATAGTTCCTGTGGTATGGTGGGAAACTTTGTGATACCTATCTTTCAAAGTAGATTGAATAAGTTCAGGGACAGCCTCATTTAGGAAAGGGAATTATATTTTTAATCAAAAATGAAGAAGGAAATTATCTCATACGGAAAACATAAAGATAGCACCTCCTCCAACATAATCTACTGTATCCATTGTTCAAGTTGTGGACTCTTATACAATGGCGAGACCAAACGCAGACTGGGTGATCGTTTCACGGAACACCTTCGCTCAGCCCGCATGAACCAACCTGATCCTCTGGTTTTAATTTAATTCTCCTACCCATTCCAACACAGCCCACCAGGCCTGAGTGACTGAGCTGCCAGCCCACCAGGCCTGAGTGACTGAGCTGCTAGCCCAAGAATACATTCGGCCCACAATATCCATTCTAGCCCTCTGGAAACCATTGCCTTCGGCGAACAACACCCATACTAGCGCTCAAGAGAGCCCCTCCCCCCTCAACTGGCCACCAATACTGGAATTGTTGGAGAGGTGGAATATTGCATCGGGGGACCAACCCTCCCGTGTGAACATGGGACCCAGCGGGACCCACTTAGTCTAGTCTATATAATGAAAATTGTCATCTTGACCGCTTGCTGTCTGCACTGTATATTGATTTTAGAAAAAACGCTACCATATATCACTGAGATGTTTGCCCATCTTACTCACAGTCCTCCTCCGCTGAGCAGGCCCCGAGGTTATGTCCCATTGATGAAAAATAAAAAAGTTATGAGATCCTCTCGCCAGTCTATCACCGCGTTGAAGGTAATGTCCCTTCCGGGGGTGGGGGGGGGGGGGGGGGGGGGGGGGGGGGGGGGGGGGGGGGGGGAAGGCAGGATTATGAAAGCCTGGATGCCTGGACATGACTCACTCACTCTGCAAGATCACAAGGGAGAGGCCACGACTCTCATTCTAAGCTGTGAATCAACTGAACTGTGAGTCTGCAGTGCACTTTCAATAAATGATTTGTTAGCCCTTAATGACAATGCCATGAGTTGTTTGGCCTGCTGCCCTGCCTGTGCCTGAAAGTGCAATGCTTTATTAGGTCTGACCGTGTTTGTAAGGAATAAATGCTTTATTAGGTCCGACTGAGTCTGCCTTGTTGAAGGTACATAATGACTTACTGCTCACCGTTGACTCCGGCGACTGTGCAATCCTGCTCCTTCTTGACCTCAGCGCAGCATTTGATACTGTCAACCACACCATCCTAATCGACCGTCTCCGGTACGGGGTTGGTATTGATGGCACTGCCTTGAGCTGGTTCATCTCCTAGCACAAAGGTAGGAGTTTCTCTACTAACATAGGCAACTCTTTCTCCTCCCCAGCTAGCCTCTGCTGTGGGGTTCCACAAGGTTCCATCCTTGGCCCCATTCTCTTCGCTCTGTATATGCTCCCCTTAGGCCGTCATTCAAAGGCACGGCATTTCCTTCCATTGCTACGCAGACGATACACAACTGTACCTCCCCCTGAAGCCCAAAAAACAATCAAATCTGCTTAACCTTACCCGCTGCCTCGAGGATATAAAGTGTTGGATGGCCCAGAACTTCCTCCAACTAAACAAGAGTAAGTCTGATGTCATCCTTCTCGGCCCCTCGGACTCAATCAAAATGATAGCAGGCAGCCTTGGAAGCCTTACCCCACTACTCAAACCTCACGTCAAAAACCTTGGCGTGATATTTGACTCAGCACTGAAGATTGACAAACAAGTCAATGCCGTGGTAAAAGCTAGCTTCTTTCAGCTTCGGATGATAGTTAAAATAAAACAATTCCTCCAGTTTGATGACCTCGAAAAGATCATCCATACATTTATCTCCTCCCGCCTAGATTACTGCAACTCCCTTTACACTGGCATCAGCCAATCTTCCCTGTCCCGCCTGCAACTGGTCCAAAACGCCGCAGCAAGATTCTGACTGGCACCCGAAAAAGGGACCACATCACCCCGATCCTGGCCTCTCTCCTCTGGCTCCCTGTGCGGTTCCGAATTAATTTCAAGACCCTCCTCTTTGTCTACAAAGCCCTCAATGGGCTTGCCCCCACCTACATTAAAAGTCTTCTCACCCACTACACCACCTCCAGGTCCCTCAGATCGGCCGTCTTGGGATTGCTGAATGTCCCGCAGTCCAGGCATAAGCTCAGGGGCGACCGCGCCTTTGCGGTCGCAGCTCCTAGACTGTGGAACAGCATCCCCCTCCCCATTAGAACTGCCCCCTCCATCGACTCCTTTAAGTCCAGTCTAAAAACGTATCTGTTCTCCCAAGCCTTTCCTGACGTCCTCTGAGCGAGGGCTATTTGTATATATGTATGTAGCCTGCTTGTGTATACTACTCTTATAACAAATGTAAAGCACTTTAGTCAACGAGAGTTGTTTTTTAAATGTGCTATATAAATAAATGTAACTTGACTTGACTGTGTTTAGTTCAAAAGTCCCGCTCATTTTGTGACTTCCGCTTAGTGGACAGGTTGCGCTGATTTCGTAATTTCCGGTGAGTGCAGAGTTCGCGCTGATTGCGTAATTTCCAGTGAGTGCAGAGGTCACGATGATTGCGGAAGTGCCGCTGACTGCTGAAGAATCAAAGTGGAGCGACTCAGCCGTGTGAGTATTCAAGAAAGTTTACTGCCATATATATGGTGTGTGAGTCAGTGAGTGTGTGTGTGTTTGTGAGTGTATGTGATTGAGTGTGTGTGTGTGTGTGTGTGTGTGTGTGTGTGTGTGTGTGTGTGTGTGTGTGTGTGTGTGTGTGTGTGTGTGTGTGTGTGTGTGTGTGTGTGTAAGTATGTATGTGTGTGTGTAAGTGTGTATGTGTGTGTAAGTGTGTGAGTGTGTATGTGTGTGAGTGTATGTGGGTGTGTATATGTGCATGTATGTGTGTGACTGTAAGTGTGAGTATGTGTGTATGTGTGAGTGTGAGTGTGTGAGTATGTGAGTGCGTGTGTGTATGTGTGCGTATGCGTGTATGTGGGTGGGTGTGAGTGTGTGTGTGTGTGTGTGACTGTATGTGTGTGTGTGTGTGAGTCTCTGTGTGGGTGTGTGTGTGAGTGTATGTGTGTGTGAGTGTATGTGTGTGAGTGTATGTGTGTGTGTGAGTGTGTGTAAGTGTATGTGTGCCTGTGTGAGTGTGTGTGTGAGTGTGTGTAAGTGTATTTGTGAGTATGTGTGAGTGTGAGTGTGAGTGTGAGTGAGAGTGTGTGTGTATGAGTGTGTGTGAGGTAGAGGGTGTGTGTATGTGGGTGTGAGAGTGTGTGTGTGCATGTGCATGTGTGTGAGTCTGTGTGTGTGAGTGTGTGTGTGCGTGTGTGTGTGTGTGTGTGTGTGTATGTGTGGTGGAGGGTGTGTGTGTGTAAGTCTCTGTGTGTGGGTGAGTGTATGTGTATCTGTGTGTATGTGTGTGAGTGTGAGAGTGTGTGTGTCAGAGTGTGTGAGTGTGTGTGTGTGTGTGGGTGAGTGTATGTGTATCTGTGTGTAAGTGTGTGAGTGTGAGAGTGTGTGAGTGTCAGAGTGTGTGAGTGTGTGTGTGTGTGTGTGTGTGTGTGTGTGTGTGTGTGTGTGTGTGTGTGTGTGTGTGTGTGTGTGTGTGTGTGTGTGTGTGTGTATGTGTGTGTGTGTGTGTGTGTGTGTGTGTGTGTGTGTGTGTGTGTGTGTGTGTGAGTGTGTGTGAGTGTACGTGTGTCTATGTGAGTGTATGTGTGTAAGTGTGTGTGAGTGTGTGTGTGTGAATTTCTGGCAGTTTTTCAGCTGCCAGCCTGCCAGGCCTGAGTGACTGAACTGCCAGGGTGAGTGACTGAGCTGCCAGGCCTGAGTGACTGAGCTGCCAAGCCTGAGTGACTGAGCTGCCTGGCAAGTGCTGCCAGCCCAAGAATCCATTCGGCCCACAATGTCCATACTAGCCCTCTGAAAACCAGTCCCTTCAGCCCACAACACCCATGCTAGCGCTCCAGAAAGACCCACCCCCCCCCCCCCCCCCCCCCCCCCCCCCCCCCCCCCCCCAGCCACTGGGCGGCAATATTGGAATTGGTGGAGAAGTGGTATATTGTATTGGGGGACCAGCCCTCCCTTGTGAAGCTGGGGCCCAACGGGTCCCACTTAGTCTTGGAACACTCTAAATGTGGCCTCACCAACATCTCATAAAACTGCAATATGACCTCCCAGCTTCTATACTCAATACTCTGACTGATGAAGGCCAATGTGGGAAAATCCTTTTTGACCACCTTATCACCTTATCACCTGTGACATCACTTTGAAGGAACTAAACAATCCACTTTTAAAATACCCAATGACTTGGCCTCACATCTGATTATGGCAATGAATTCCACAGATTCATCACTCTCTGGATAAATAAATTCCTCCACATTTCATTTCTAAAGATATGTCCTTTTATTCTGAGGCTGTGCCCTCTGGCCCTAGATTCTCCCACTACCATATAACCATATAACAATTACAGCACGGAAACAGGCCCTCTCGGCCCTTCCAGTCCGTGCTGACCATTTGTTTTCCCCTAGTCCCATCTACCTGCACTCAGACCATACCCCTCCATTCCTTCACGTCCATATACCTATCCACTTTACTCTTAAATGTTAAAATCGATCCTGCCTCCACCACTTCTGCTGGAAGCTGATTCCACACAGCACCACCCTCTGAGTAAAGAAGTTCCCCCTCACGTTACCCGAAACCTCTGTCCCTTAATTCTCATGTCATGCCCTCTTGTTTGAAACTTCCCTACCCTCAATGGGAAAAACGTATCCACGTCAACTCTGTCTATCCCTTTCATCATTTTAAAGACCTCAATCAAGTCCCCCCTTAACTTTCTGCGCTCCAAAGAATAAAGACCTAACTTGTTCAACCTTTCTCTGTAACATAGTTGCTGGAACCCTGGCAACATTCTAGTAAATCTCTACTGTCTACTAGTAAGTCACTACTGGAAACATCCTCTCCACATTCACCCTATCTAAGCCTTGTGTTATTCGATAGGTTTCAATGAGATGTCCTCTAATCCTTCTAAACTCCAGCGAATTCAGACCTGTTAAACGTTCCTCATAGGTTAACTTAATCATCCCCAGAATCATTCTTGTAAACCTCCTCTGGACCATCTCCAGCACCAGCACATCCTTCCTCAGATATGGGGCCCAAAACTGCTCACAATATTCCAAATGTCATCTGTCCATATAAAGCCTCAGCATCACATTATTCTAGTCCACACAAAATTCATTCTAACATTGCATTTGCCTTCCTTCCTAGTGACACAGCCGGCCAAATTAACTTTTGGGAATCGTGCACCAGCACTTCCAAGTCCGTTTGCACTTCTGATTTGTGAATCCTCTCCCCATTTAGAAAACAGTTGAGGCCTTTATTCCTTCTACCAATGTGCATGACTGTACATTTTGCCACGCTGTATTGCATTTGACCATTCTCCCAACCTGTCCAAGCCCTTCTGCAGAGTCCCTGCTCCCCCAACACTACCTCTTTACTCCCAGGAAAAAACTGCCATTGCTGTTCCACCATCATTCCTTCTAGGGTCCCCATCCAATCAACATTGGCCACCTTCTCCCTCATGCCTATGTAGTTACCGTTACTCTACAATAAGACCGATAGACCTGATTTCAACTTCTCCCGCGCAAACTACAGGCTGTCTTTATCATATTATGATCACTGCCTCCTAGGGTTTCCTTCACCTTAAACTCCATAATCAAATCTGGTTCATTACACCACACCAAATCCAGAATTGCCTTTTCCCAAGTGGGCTCGACCATGAGCTTGTCTAAAGTGCCATCTCATTGGCATTGTACAAATTTCTTCTCTTGAGATCCAGTACCAACCTGATTTTCCTAGTCTCACTGCATATTGAAATGCCTCATGACCACAGTAACATTGCCTTTCATACATGCCTTTTCTATCTTCCATCTGGAAGTGGCGGCGCTGCCCAACGGCTGCGGCTCGCCTGCAGTCCATCTGTCTTTCCTCTTTTTGTTTTCTTTTTGTCTTAGTCCATTTTTAGTTGTGTATATGTGGGGGGTGTGGGAAACTTTTTAAAATCTCTTCCTTCAACGGGGATGCGACCTTTTCCATGTCGTATCTCCGTCTCCGTCTACGCTGAGGCCTAATATCGTGGAGCTGGCGGCCTCCAACTGGAAACGACCTTGGAGGCTCCAGTGGCAGAGCCTGTGGACTTAACATCGTGGAGCTGGCCCATTTCGGCGGCTGTGATGGTGCTATGGCTGCAAACCAACGTCAGAGCTTCGGGATCTCGCAGGTCCCTGGTTTGAATTGTCCCGTTCGCGGAGCCTAAAATCGGCCGCGGGATTTACCATCACCCGGCAGGGGCTTCAACTTCAACATCAAGAGCCTCGATCTCCTTGACACAGCGGGAGAACAAGCAAGGAAGAGACTTTTTGCCTTCCATCACTGTGAGGAGGTGCCTGGAGATTCACTGTGATGGATGTTTGTGTAAAATTGTGTTCATTATGTCGTTTATTGCTTTTTTCTGTCATGACTGCATGTACGAAATCTCGTTCAAACTTGTTTGAGTGACAATAAAGGAAATTCAATTCAATTCAATTTAATTCAAATCTGTATCCGAAATTCATAGGCCAGTATATAGCGCCCATTAGGGTATTTTTACCCTTGCAATTTCTTAGCTCTACCCACAAGGATCCCACATCCTCTGATCCAATATTGTTTCTTGCTAAGGCTTGGATTTTATTCTCTACCAACAAAGCCACCCCACCCCCTCTGCCCACCCGTCTGTTTTATTGATAGGCTGTATATCCTTGTATTTTCACCTCCCAGCTCTGATCCTCTTCCAGTCATGACTGTGATGCCAACATTGTAGGACCAGCTCATTTCTACCCCTGATATAAGCGCATCTAGCTTGCCCGATGGGTGGCCTTGCTAAGGCAGCGTGAGGTATAAATGGAGTCAATGGAAAGGAGGTTGGTTTGTGTGATGGTCTGGGCTGCGTCCACAATTCTCTGCAATTTTGTGCGTTCTTGAATGGAGCTGTTCGCAAAACCAAGCTGTGATGCTTCCTGATAAAATGCATACGACACATCTGTAGACGTTGGTGAGAATTGTTGGGGGGACACTGAATTTTTCGAACTTCCTAAGCCTTCTAAGGAAGTAGCTGGCTTTACTTTGCTCGTAACCCCTTACCTTGTATCTATACACAGTATAGTATCTATACAGTAAATGTATCGATTGTAATCATGTATTGTCTTCCCGTTGACTGGATGGCATTTTCACTGTACCTTGGTGTGCTCTCTTGGCCATTGCTTCAACATGGGTGGTCTGGCACAAGTTGTTGGTGATATTTATAAATATCATTTGAAACTTTCAACCAACTCTACTTGGGTGCCGTCAATGCAAACCGGGGTATAACACAGTCCTAGTTATGCGTTTCACCAGGACTGTGGTCCCAGCAGAGTTCAGGTGGAATCCATCCTTTGGAACAGCTCCCTCCTTCCCCAATACTGACTGCAGTGTCCCGCAAAGTTCTACTTCCTCTACACCAATTATGAGTCATGGATTTAACTCTCTAATTGTACTGACATTGTGCCAATTTGCTCATGGCACATATTGCAATTTAAAGATTATTGCCTTTTTTGTTCAGCTTTATATGTCCCAGGCTGCTCAAATTCCCTCTTTCCTTGTTGTGCTGATGTGGTTGGCATCCTCTGCAGATCACATGAGATGTATTGAACCTGGGCGCCAGGCAGGCAACGTGTTCTTGAGGATTCTCGATCCTTGCCATAGACAATTGTATCTATTCTCCTGACTATACTAGTCTCCTTTCTTCCAACCAGCGATCTCCACACACTAACACTATCCTCCACAAGCTTTTTTTTTTTTAATTTATTTTTATTAGAAGTAATGTACAGTACAGTAGTATAAGCCAAAAATAACATAATGCATTTCATGTACCACTTCTTGTTTTAAACTTTAAGAAGAAAAATAGAGAAAGTTAGATAAGATAGTAAGTGCGTGAAAAAGTGAAAAGGAAGAACCCGTAGAGACGTAGAACACGAGAAAGAATAAACATTTTTTTTTAAAAGGGAAAGGGAAGAATAGAAAAAAGAAAATATAAGAAAATAAGATAAGATAAAAGGGATGTACCTACTTCATATCTTTACACACCCCTCACCAGGTCCTGAAACCGTTTATTTTCAAAGTTATGTTGCACCCTATGCTTGTAGTAAGTCCATTACTATCCAATCCACCCGTTGGGCAGAATAAATGAAGGCGTACATATTTGTACACAGCTCCACTGCTTTCCAGCAATGTTTATGCATAGTGACCTTTGACCTGGGCATGTGCAGTAGGAATACCGAACATGTTTATTGGCCAGGACAGCTGAAGGCAGTGAAGAGGAAGGCCAATGTAAAGGTAATAAAGACAATTTTAAAGTAACCATTGGACTGGTTGCAGCATCAAATTGATTAATTGAGTAGTAAATAAAAATAAGGCAAGGTGAAGGGGAGCAGCCATGTTGAGAAATGTTGTAGGTGAAGTGCAGTGGAGATGTAAAATGTGAGTCTTTTGCTCAAGGTACAGAGGCTATCAGCAGCAGACAGCACAATAAGGTTCAATCAACTCTGTGGTTGCCCCAGGATTTCATTAGGGTTTTGGCTACAGTGGTAATGACAGGCAGGTTCTTGGAGTGGGTCTCCTGCAGGATGTGGGAAGTCAGGGACACAACTGGTGCTTCTGACCACTACACCTGTGGGAATTGTGTCCAGATGCAGATCCTGAAGGACCATGTTAGGAAACTGGAGCACCAACTGGATGACCACAGGACCATCCGGGAAAACGAGAGCTTGTTGGACAGGACATGCAGTGAGGTCGTCACACCGAGAGTACAGGAAGAGAAGGTGGGACGATGAGGAAGGGAATTAAACGTGGTGTGCAAGAGACCCCAGTGGCTGCACCTCCTCAGATCATGCACATCTCTTGGGATGGACGAAACTTCGAGTAGCAGGCAGGGCTGTGACCAACCCTGGCGCTGAGGCTCAACAGGG